>PQXI01000322.1:0-31947 GCA_004786145.1 Botrytis paeoniae | reverse complement strand
GTGGAGGGATGTGAGAGGGGGGAGGGGGGAGGGGGAAGTAGGTGGGTTGGTATTCGGGGTAGTTTGGAACTTGGAACTTGGACTGGTTTCTGGGTGGCAGATCTGGGATGAAGGGGGATGAAGAGATTGGGATGGGAAATGACAAGAGAAGATGTGGGAGACCTGGAAGAGGATGAAACGAAGGGGGGCCGGCTCATGGGGAGGTGGATGGAGATGAGAATGAGAGGGAGTGATTGAGAGGGGAAGAGGGATTAGATGAATATGGATAGGTGAGTGGGTGTTTGATCAGTGCTTATACTTGATGAATGTGAGTGTGAAAATGGATGTGCGATGTGAGTGAGATGCTTGAAGTAGTGGTATGTAGAAGTGTCAAAGGGAGGACGATATCAATAGCATGGGAAAGTTGGGATGGATTCATAATAGTAATATAGATTGGAATTGATGGTAATGTGAGAGGGGTTGGATTGAGAAAAGGAGAGACGGAAATCGAGGGAATGGTAGGTACCTATCTATATATATATATATGGATGCAATGGGTAAAGACAGATGGTTTATTTATCTTCAAGAAGAATGCCGGTAGAAGAGGTTTTCGTATTTTTTCAAATAGCTTGATGAATTGATATAGTGGGCAGAAAAGAGAAATTTATAGAAGGCAGTAATAACAAGTAAACACAGTCAACTAGTATATGAATTCCATCCCCATCCCCATCGCAATCTCTTCTTTTTTTGTCTTTGATATACAAAGTCCCAAAAGTTCACCTACAAAGTCTGAAGATAGTTTTCTCAATGCTCGAGAAATTACTAACGTTAAATATATTTTTAAAAACAAACGTGAATTTCATCAATCATCACATGATCAGATACCCCAGTCTTCGTGGCTCAGTTGGTTAGAGCGTTGGTCTCATATTCCTATATGAGGTGATTGATAACAATCACTTTAGCCATCCAAAGGTCGAGAGTTCGAGTCTCTCCGAGGACATCTGATTTCTTTCGTTTTTGGTGCTTTTTGGGGGGGTGGTTCTTGGGATGTGAGAGAGAGAGAGAGGGAAGGGATATTGTGGGTAGAGAAAGAGGGTAGAGGACGGAACATGTGAGGGTCTGGAATAATGGAGTTTGGAGTTTGAGATGGAACCACTTCTGGACGGTTTGGTGGAAATGGATGATGGATGGGCTCATCGATTAATGAATAATAGATAGATAGATAGATAGGTGAAGAGATAGCATTGGGTGATGATCACACAAGCAACATCATACATTTTGAAGCAAGAATGAAATAGTGATAGAAAATATATGTAGATCAGGGGTATCAGGACAAGGACTTTGATACTCCAATGTTTCAATGCAGAAAAGCATAGGCTGGCAGACAAGAATGAAATTTTATCACAATGCACCCACATCTCACCCGTCTGTAAACTGCAGACTATCTATCTATTGAAGGTGATATTGGATGTTGATAATTTTGTGGTATGATGCGATATCAACTAGATGACGAATTTCAAATCATGCTCATGAGAAACTTCCGCAGAGAGGAAGACGAATAAGATCATATTACTGGATCATGAACCGCGCAATATGTGACGAAATCAATAGCTTGAGATTTCTTCAGCAATAGCCTCTAATCATTTTCATTTCCTGGAGTTAACGCGGGTAAATCAAAACAGACAAACATACACATACACATACCAAAGCCTATCAAATGGAAAAAAATAAATCGTAGTAGGGAAACACTCTCAACCATTGAACCGAACTCTAATGAGAAAAGGGTAAAGAAGCCGCGTCTATCAAGCATCAACACGATAACCTCGATGAACGACGCGACCGGATACCTCTTTGGTTCGAGCTTCATTCTCTCTCCAATTTCGGTGTTTCTCAAAATGGATGGGGATTTGGAGATGGGAGAAGATCTTTACCAAGTTAAGGGGGAGGCTTAGACGGTGGAGCTTGGCTTTTATTTCATGAAGGTCCTGGATGGATAAAATGATGGATAATGAAATGGATATTGGAGGTGGAGAAGTGAATGAATGATCGGTACATGGATGATGATGATAAACGAGGTATGGATGTGGAGCATGTGTTTTTTTGTGAATTTATTTTTGGGAGGAAAGCGAAACAAGGGAGAGGAGAGGAGGAAAGACGTTGATGTTTCGATTTTTTGGGTGATGGAAGATGTGCATAGGTATGTATGGAAGTAAGGGAAACGGAAACGAAAACGAAAGTTTGCATGAATGAACGAGTGGAGCTGACAGGACGGGTAGCGTTTTGACATATTGTATAAATCAGTAAGGTTTGTTGGGTTATGCTGGATAGAAGGGTTCGCAGCATGAAAAATGTAAAAGTAGACACGGAAGGTAATTTTGAGTGCAGAAAAATGTAATTCTACGACAGAGAAGTGTAATTCTACAATTCTCTTTAGCATAATTCACGAATTTGACAAAATGTGTTCAAAATAGAATCATGATGAATATCTTCATCAAGGTCTAGATCCATCAGTCATCAAGGAGATGAAAAGTGGAGCTGGAGGTAGGTAGTTCCGTATTCAAGGTGAGTAGATAGTCCGTACGGTACTTTCTGTAGACTGTCGGAGAACATCTAGTAAGATGAACAATATGAAGGGATTATTAATTTCGAAATTGAGTTTGGGGGTCTCTCAACTTTTGCCGGTTCTAGTCGTCGGGGATTAGATATAATTATTTTGTACATGATGCTCGAGAGTTTAGACTTTGGATAGTTTTCACGTTTGGTTCTCGGCATGTGTTGTGGAAGCATCCGTCGAGATGGTATTGGAATTCGGTAAAAGTTTAAGAGGTTTAAACTTCTCGCGATGAAGGACTTGTAGTGAATGCAGCAATGATATCGAACATTGGAACATTACCATCGGGTTTTGTAGGAAGTTAAAACGAATGAAAGTTTTGAGGGTAGATTAATTAGCTTTCGAGCAAAGGACCAAAAGTCAATATAAAATTTACTCCGAATTTCTAATCTACGTTGAATGAGATTTCAATCTGGTGGCTGTGAAGAAACGTACAGATTCTAGAGCAACGTGTGGCAATGGCAGCTGTGATCAAGCGAGGGGGCATAGTAATTTCCAGTGCCTAGCTACCTACCGGAACGGGCCATTCAATGGTACAATGTCCCAATTTAGGGAATATTTAGCGCTCACGAAAGGATTGTTTGTACCTGCTAGGTATCCAATGTAATCTACTCCTCTAGGATGAGGTGCCATTCTGACATACGCAATGGATGTAGCTTTGTAGTTTGTTTGTTTGTTTGTTTGTTTGTCTGTATACGGAGATTCGGATATCAGAGGATGGGTCATGTGAATGGAAGAATTTCAATGTACAGTATAATATTCTAAGAATAGTTTGAACTCGGATGTTTGTGGTAGACTGTCTCAAGATAAACAGTAGTAATTTCGTGGTGGTAATCATCGAATGATCTATCTGTTTGGCTGAAGCCTTATGATGTAAGGTAATTGTAAGACGTCTCACTCAAACCTTATGTGCTACATAGGGTCAAGATTGTGCGGTTATTCTCATGTTCAGTCTACACAGCATTGGCAACGTACGAAGCGTAATCGGAGTCGAGTGTAATCGCTGTGGATGCTGCATATCTTCAAGATGGTATGCTCATCGGGCTGAATACTACCCAGTTACCAATGATGTGATGGGTGCAGTAAGATGACTATTTGGCTGCTTATTGTTCAGCGCAATGGTTGTATGAATAGATAAATCCTTCCGTTGATGATTGGACGATTAAGCACAATTACACCGAAGACTTGGATATTGATAATATGATATTGGTCAAAGAGAAGCATGAATATTACCGTATGAATCTTTAATACGTTCAACGTTATCCTCGTAGAAATAAAGGGTTGCATTACTGCACCTCTGTTAATCAGGGGTAATGGGTCTGTCGGCAAAGAGAAGATCAGATCTATTGGTCCCTGTCTTCCCTATCCTTTCTTTCCTATCCACTCAGTTATTACTGTTAATGTGGCATATATGCACATTGGCGCGCGCACGCAGAGTTTCGGCAGAGAAATCAACAGATAATAGTCCTGTTATTGAGTTTATTGGCTTAGAATGAAGCGGTTGACGATTCATAATTACTGTGTAAGGGAACAACATGAGTGTGAGCCAAAGATTGGATGGACAGAACATCGAAATTTTGGATTGCGTTAACTGATGATCCACCCTTAGAAGCATTCGACCAATCAAAATTGAGGCGTACCTGAAGTTGATTCCGCTTCCATTCTATCTATCCACTTCTCCTAAAGAACTATTCTACATTGGTAATAGTACCAAGTTCGTCTGTACTCAGGTACTAACTCCAAATGAGTAGCGCGTCCATTTTTTTCTGTCTTCACATCCTTATCCTTGTTCAACGGTAGCAGTCACTACCAATTTGAGTCAAAACTCATTTTCCCAAGTGAAGTGAAAAGAGTAAGAACTAAGCACAAATGAAGAATGATTCTGGTGAATTGTAAATTCTATTGTTTACTATTATTGCTAAGGGTAAATCTTAATTCATAGTCTACCACCTCTCCATTGGATCTCAATTCTTGATCGAAAGACTTTCCATCTCAAAATCTGAAGAGTAAACCTAATTCTCCTCCTCTTCCACCCCCAGCTTACTCCTCAATTTCAATCCCGGACATCATTAAGCCCATTTGCTACTGTGATCGTTTATCTTTCACAGTCGGGGGTTCAACCTCTTTCGACCATACCTCGTTTCCCCCCCTTCAAACCAAACCTCTTCCAGTGGCCTTCCTTGACTGCACATCTTTTTCCTTTTCTTCTTCCGGTATTCATCTAAACCCTAATGTTTTGATATTGCCATCTGGGCCTTATAGAAAGAATGGCGTCCGTCGCAGATATACAACCAGAAGCTCACCCCTCAACTCCTGATTCTGAGACTCATTACGCTTCGAATACTCAATTGAATCCATCTGATCTCACGGACTCAACTACCCCGGTCACCATTCCACAGTCAAATCCACATGAAAACCAACATCGGCCAAATCCTCGACCAAAGAATCCTACATATTCGCAGTTCTCACAAACACAGTCAGCCACAGCCCGATCGCGCGCATATTCAACAGCTTCCACATCGTCAGTAAATTCCGTTCGTCGCAAACCTTTACCTGTAAGTGCCTCGCCTTTGGCAACCAGGTTTTCCACCAGGTATTCCACGGCGGAATACTTCAGTCCATCTATCGAAGAATTGCCAGAGCCGGATATTCCATATTCTAGGTATACGAATGTTGCTGATAGTCCAACACTTTACGAATTTCCATCGGATATAAAAAGCGCTTTGCCATTTTCCCCAGAAAGTTCTAGCAATAGAAATTCCATCCGAAGTTCAATAAGAAGTTCAAGGAGCTCCAAAAGTTCTAAAAGCTCTAAGAGTGTTTCAAAACAAGAACGTCCATCATCAAAGTATGTTTACTAGGCATTCACTATTTCTAACATCTGATCAAACTTATTCACTGTTTCATGTTGATGCTAAGACTGCTTAATTAGGAGATTTTCGAGCGAACATATCGCTTGGACTTCAGTGACGCCAACGCTACCAGAACAACCAACAGATAACGAAGAACAAATACTTAGTCCAAAAAGTCCGAACCTTTTAGTCCCGTCTCATACAAGTCCACCGGGAGCCTCGAGGCATGAAAGATTGGTTAGCGATTCGCCATTAAGTTCTGATTCTGAATCTACCGGTCATTGGTACGGGGATTCAAGTCCAGGAAGTCGTCCAGGTTCTGCTACTATGTCCATTTTTTCATCCAAAGCTACACCACCACATAATATTATACCTAATGCTCCGGCACGAACCTATACTCACGAATCTCACGACTCTACATCAACTATACATAAACCCAAATCACCGGGGAAACTTGGTTCTTTCTTTAGTAGCTGGGGAGGTGCCGTATCCCCATCGAGTTCAACGACAACCTTTTCGGAAGATAAGGCAGATTATTCACCAAACTCACCCATACCATCGTCAAATGCATCCCCGCACAAACTTTCGGAATTTGAAGACTCCCATTCGAGGACACATACTAAAGCGCCACCGGCCGCGATCGATATTCCCAAAGCCAATGCAGATGCTGCCCATTACTTCGAAAACGCATATCTACAAATACCCATAGCGACGCCTAGTCCGCCGCCTTTACTAGTTGAAGAGATGGAGCGAGAATTGAAAGAAATCAGCCAAGAGCTAGCATCTTCCATACGAAGGGAGATGGACCTGGAAGATCTTGTAGACAGGTTACAGCTCGAGGCCCAAAACTCAGGAACAAATAGTAGCAAGCGAACAAGTGATTATTTTTCAGATTCTGGAACAAGTGTGATTCCCAGATATGGAGAACCCGATCCTAAGCAGGATGA
This sequence comes from Botrytis paeoniae, assembly GCA_004786145.1. NCBI lineage: Eukaryota > Fungi > Ascomycota > Leotiomycetes > Helotiales > Sclerotiniaceae > Botrytis > Botrytis paeoniae. The sequence continues at coordinate 25,558 of PQXI01000322.1, read as the reverse complement.
GCTTGATCGAATACAGAGGAAGACAGAGCAAGAGAAGGCTTCTATCAAATTAGAGCTTACAGATAAGCTACAAGATGAGAGAGCTATAAGAAAACAACTCGAAACACAAATTCAGTCTTTAGAAGAAAGAGCGGCTCAGGTAATTTTCTCTGAGTTAAAAAGAAAGAATAAAACTAACATAATGGCTTAGGTTGATCTTGCAGCTATAAATTCAGTGGATGCCAATGGACGACTTAAAGAGTTGGAGGCAACTTGTGAGGATCTTCGACGCAAATTGTCCGAAGAGAAACAGATCAGGGAAAACTTCGAAGATCTTTTGACTGCACTCAAAGGAGATCTTGAAACCTCACATAACGAGCGTGACAATTTACGAGATGAAATTGTGCCTCAGCTTAAGGCACGTGTCGAAGGACTTGAAGCACAAGCTGCAGAACATGAAAAGTTGACCTACGAGCAAAGCAAGATGAATCAAGAAATTCAAACCCTCAAGAAGGAGAATACCACATTAATTAATGCTCAAAGGCTACAAATGGAGATGAGCCAGTTTAACTCCCTTTCGGAAGAAGACAGCATAAGCAATCTTCCCAGGTCGAGATCATCCATAATGAGCATCGGTGGCATCGGTGGACTCGGTGGTTTGAGTGGTGGTCTAGGTGGCTTGAAACGGGCCAACTCTCTCGCACACACTGGCAAAACCGCTAGATCACCTGGCTTATCTAGGACAACATCTGTCAAGACTGCTGAGTCTAGAGAAGCTTTGGCAGAACGAGTAAAGGATATTGAACTCCAACGAGATTCTTTACATCGTGCTCTTAAAAGTTTGCTTGAACGTCAAGAGCACCAGAATCGTGAAAATGAAAAGAAAATCCGCCAATTGGAAATGGAAAGAGATCGTGCTATGAACCAATCTCCGAGGCGGCAAGGATACGATAAGGAAGTTTCAAATCTTAGAGAGGAAATCAATACCCTTCGTCGCCGTGCTGATGAAGCAATTGAGCAAAAGTGGCAATGTGAAAAAGGCCTAGGTGGTTTGAAGATGGATCTCGATCGCGCTGAGCAGGAAATTGGCTCACTACGAAGCTTGTTACAAGAGAAGGACATATTAATCAAACGATCTAGCACAGATTCTAGACCCGGCAGCTCACACGCAACCTCCGAGACACTTGAGCGATCGTACCGGGATCTTCAAGCGGCTTACTCATCTTCCCTAGAGCGAATCAAGGCCCTTGAAATCTCAGCCTCTAATGACGAGGATACTGCAAGAGCTATGGAGCAGTTGGAGAAAAGCTTGTCTGACGCAATTACTGAAAGAGATGTTGTAAAACAAGAGCTTGAGGCAGTCAGAGAGCAATCGGAATTTTTGAGAGATTCTGAGAAGGTACATCTTCAAGAGGAGATGCAATTGGCAGATGAGCTACGTGAATCAGCCAGACGAGTCGAGGAATTGGCTGGACAAGTCAGACTGCAACTTGCTTCAAATAGCACTCTTAGACAGCGTCTAGCTGACGCTATTGAGCGAGGAGAGAAGGAGCAGAAAGCCAATGCGCAAAAGATCACATTCCTTCAAACCAAGCTCAGGGCTCTTGAGGAAAAGCTTATGGCTGCTCAGAATATTTCTGAGGTCAGAATTGCTCGTCATGAAGATGAGATTCGTGATATCAAGGACAGCCATAATATCCAGCTTCTTCGTGTGAAGTCGGAACTCCGTTCCCCTCGTTCATTTGGGCCTAAATCGCCAATGTCTCCATTGTTCGCAAATGCGAAGAAGGTACCGCGTCTTTCTATTACCACATCCGGAAAAGGAATGTCGGTATCCGAGGACTCGAAGGTTGAGGTTTTGAGACAACAAGTTGTAAACCTTGAAGCTGCTCTTGCAGAAGCAGATAGAGAGATGGAGGAAGTTGTCGGCCGTATGAATATCGCACAGATCGAAGTAATGGAACTACAGAACGAAAGAGAAGAAGCCGTACGTGAAACGAGGAAATTACAGAAGATTATTGAACAAGAAAGATTGAGGGCTTTCGAGGGGAGATTTGCTACTCTCAACTCGTCATCATAATGAATCTAGAGATGTTGAGGTTGAGGGTGGTTTTAAGATTGTTTCATCAAGCGGCTTTAGCGTTTGTCAGTCTGGTGATGATTTTCTATCAGCATTTTTACTTTGTTAATCACCCAAGAGCTCCGGAATTGATGAATCTCAATGGATGGGTGAATATGGAGTTTTATTTATTATTGATTGGCATTATTTTTTTAGTCATTGACAAAATGTATCAAATGGAATGGGCCAATTTGGTGGCTTTTACATCATATTATATATACTAAGGTCGACAGATATCTTGGTGGAGTCGAATGGTATTTTATCTAATATTGTTTCCAAGATGGTGGGACAAATGATGAGTTGCGGTCAAGGAAAGGGAGATCGTTGTAATTATTTTGGTAATAGGCCTCGTTGGGACACAGGGGTAGATACATATGGGTATAGGGATAAATGGGAAGCGGTGGCTTATATGATTATTTGTTGTATATTGTACATACTGGATTTTTAGATACCGGATGGTACGATGGGGATAGGAAGAAGTAGATGGTTTATTGCAAGTAACTTACTTGGTCTTGGAATCAAATGGAATGAATGGATCGTGTTGAATCAACTCTTTGGTGCTTTTATTGCAGTGATTTCAAACTTGTTTTTCTTGCTTTGATTTTAAATCTCTACCATGTGTATTTGGGTTTTCGCAATAGCGTGCGTAGAGAAAAGGGAATTTTCGAGTCTTCGTTCTATCTGGAGAAGTCGCTAGCTCGTATTGCATACAATCGAATGGACAGAGTGAGATAAACATCTGTAGTCTACTGCTTGGACCTCGAGATCTTGGGATGTGGAAAGGGGAGCTCGTTTGTATTTTTATTCTTGGTTTTCTTGTTGAGATTGATGTATTTTGGGGAAAGGGGGGAGAGTGGTGTTGGTGTTGGTGTTGATGGAAATTGTTGGGAATTACATAGAATCCAGATGAGCGAGAACTACTATTGGGAGAAAGTCATGATCTAGGGTTCTAAAGTTGATATGATGGCCATTTCAAGGGATAGTGTGTGGCACCACATGAGGTGCAAACGCGAAAGACCTCATCATTCTATCAATTATATGAAATTCTTGTCCGATATAAATCCATTTTGGGAGTGTATTTGTGTTATTTTGAATTGCATAATCGGCGTCATCTTATTTGCTATATACTAATCTTGATATGACCTTTGGCATAGAAGTATCGAGACGACGTGACTTCGTCTGATAGTGCAGCTTGATATGATGGTTGTTTCGGAACCCTATTAAGGTATCTATTTGATGGTGTAGTCAAAGGAGGGCATAGTTGGTGAATAGTATAAGATTGGAAGTGCAATGGAATGCTTGAAGGAAAATTGAGTTCGGGTTTCTCTTTATCTCTGGAACCGATATTCTACAAAGGTCGTAGCATTGTTGGTCCTGATTAGGAGTGTGATACACTGATCCTGAGGTGTTATTCCATCATTTGAGTTAGTCTTAATTTCAAGGAGAAGTCGTTTGAAGTAGGTAAGTTTGGTCAGATGTAGATAGTCAGTTGAAGGTCTGATATGGTTTTGCTAATCTGGTTACTTGATGTGTTACAGGGTATTGGCCAGTACCCCGAACAGATGAGATCATATACCGCTGTTAATCTGAGGTTATCACCTCCAATTCTAGCTTCTTTGGTTTTGACACTGAAATTGCTCTTAGTAAGGGTACGATGAGGATATGTGGAATTTCTGTGATTCCTGGCACAAGCAACCCAAGGCGGAAGAAACTAGTTGCTCTCTTCGGATATCGAATCCAAGTTCTGGGAAATTTTGGCTAGATTGAAAACTAAAGAGATTATGCTATAGATATCTATGTTTTCTTGGAGTGGCTATGGTACACAGCCTGGAGTTGGGCGTGATCATGCCTTGCTATCCACCAATCAGAAATTGCTCCTCAGCCTCATCAGTGAGATTGTGAATGAAAGAAATTCGTCCATATTTCTCATGATCTGGTCGCTTTATCCATCTCATCTTTCGGAGGATACTAAGATGGCATCGATTGAGATGCCAACTCATCCAGGGTCGCTCCGTTCAACTCCGACAGGACAAGATCTTGTTGTGTTCTCGAGTGAGCGTCTTGCAACTGATACTTCTCTGAGTAACCCCGCATCTCTTGCTTCTTCTGGAACAGATGATTTGAATGCCGATCTGGAAATTCCAGCACCATATGTTGCACCTACAAAATCGGGTTCCAGACGAGCCCTGTGGGGTTGGTTAAAGCATACAGAAATCAAAACTAGCCCGTTAACGCTAGTTATAACATTACTCGGTCTTATCGCCGCAGTAATATATGGAACGTCTACTTGGATACAATCGAGTACTGCTGCTGATGCCACTGCAAAAGCAAATCGGTTGGCTCTTTTCACGGCATGTGTATCATTTCCAGATCAACCGGTAAGTCGCAAGTCACAATTTATGTAGTGTGACTACACATTAAAACATATCTTGCTGATTAAATCTAGAATATCGTGAATTCAACTTCCTGTAGAGCAAATAGCAATGCTAGCTTAGATGGACTTGTTTATACGCGACACAGCAGTCATTAGTCCGCCGGTACTATGGGATATGGATGTGTTTGCAGAGGCCCTACAAATTGTGCAACCTGCTTGGCAATGCAAGCTGTGTGTAGACAGGAAATGGTGCTTCATCCCCCAGATTTAACTCTTGTGCTCTCTTTTCCAATGTTGACTGGCGAAAACTGTCAACTCGATTGTTTTGAACCTACCCAGACTACGTTTTGGGCTAAGAAACTCTTTCAAAAGCGATTTGAGGTAATATTTGTTGTAGTCGTCTTCATAACAATCGTGTTGTTTCCTCGAAAGTGTCTTGTAAAAAACACCCTCAACACCATTGTCGATGTCATCACGTACATGTGTCTGCTATTATGTATGGCCTCGTTTATATCCGGAACACACCACATTTTATACCAGCGCGCGAAGTTTGCATACCAAGTCATCAACACAGCAGTTTTAAAAAGTCTCATAGGAGTCACCACACCATCACCCCTTTACCGATTCTCCAGCTTGGGCCCGAAACCGCCCATTTGGCTCAAGATGACAAACTGCATCCTCTCGGCCTTCAACATTTTAGAGCGTGGACCGTTTCCCACTGATACTGCACTTCTTCTGATCACCCATATTTTCGGTCTTGACTTGCGATACCTCCTTTGTTTGTTTTGTTGTCGGCTTGTTAAAGGACAACGTTTTCGATCGCCAGGACAGCCGATATATCCAGTGCTCTGGACTCTCTTATATATAGGCTGTGGAATAATGTGTGGTGTGACACTATTGATCATAAATTTTGATGAATTCATAAGAAGACAGACAGTCGGTGGCACGAAATATATATTCTAGTGCCTAGGATTTTTGAAGTGGTCCTAGGTGAATGGTCGAAAGGAATTCGGGGGCGAATAAATGATCAAATGAATACCCGGAACCTCAAACACGCGTTATATAAATTGAATTATAGAATATGGGGACCAAAGAGCTACAGATCGACATCTGACTTGAACTTTTAGAGGGCTTCTGAGGGGAATCAGTCCATATCGAATACCTACATACTGCTTACTTTGATTTTTCCGTATCATTTTTGTTGAATGCTATTTTAGTGGTCTTTTCGTGTCTTCTTTGTTTGTCTTGTTTTTATCATTCCTTCTTATTCTGTCAATTTTATACGACTATTAGAAAATATTAATATATTAAGAGGAAAAAAATAAGATCATTATATAATCTCTAATCAAGAGCTTATGAATACGCACTGCGTAGTCTTATTTCTTGACCTTTATTTCATTATATATCTGTTTTTTTGTTAAAAAAGAACTAGTCATGAAATTTAAAGAATTGAATTCATATTAGGGGTGAACTACAAGCTGAGGAAGAGGAAATAGTTGACTCTGATTCGAGAGACTTACTTTCTATGTATATATTATTCCAGAAAAAATTATCATTACGTTACAGTCTCTGAATTGCTTACTTTAGCCTCGTGGTAACATTCTGCTCTTAGTGAAATGATCATTTAGCTTGTGTGCTCTATCCCCTTTCCCCACATCCGCTATTTATTCGCTTCCTTATTACTTCGCTAAGCTTGATAAAAGTGGAATTAGATACTTATATTACCTACTACAACGTAATTCATCGTACCACTCGTTTATTTTTATCTTTATTCTTGAAAGACGTATCGGCTATTATTGACCTGATCTATTTGAACAGTTGGTTTCATTGACATGATATCTCTCGCTCCTTACACTGCGTTTTGTCGAAGTCAGACTCTCGTCTCCGATATTCAAGATCATATGTAGTAGAAAAGGTATATAGTAGGTTATTAAGGGTATGGTAGCGAGGAGATTGAATGACGATTGTCTGTTATTTCGTAAAAGAAATGTGTACACGCATGTTAAACACAAGTTACACAACATCACATTGCGATTAAAAGACAAGAAGTTAAAATTTCACTGTTCACTCTATGTAGGACAAGAAATTCTCTCTAAACTATAATTCTATCGCGACAAATCATTGCATTGATCTTTGATCGACAAGTCAGTCCTCACACAAAAGAATTTCATACCAGATACTATTCCAATGTGTACCAATCAATGTCCCTCATGCAACTATCCAAGATCATGAATCCTCTATCGCTCGCTTGTTCATTTGTCGTCAGCAGTGAATCCCTGGAGATCTGATATCTTGACTTGTGCTTCTTTGTAGCGTGTTAACTTTTTTCGCTCCGCTGCGCGCTCAGAAACTTTGTCTCGCCACTTATCCTCCCTTTGTGGTGGGAATTGGAATTTTCTCGAAAGGGTTTCATCCTTCTCAAGACTGAGCGGAGCTTGACTGGGAGTTGGTATTGGGTCTTAATTTTCATCAGATTCGGCAAGCCGGACACACCCTCAGGGATGCTCTCAAGAACGCCGTTTACGCTCCCAGGTACGATAGTACTCTTTTTGCTGCTCAGTCAAAGCGCCGAACCAAGGTTGTGATTCGGCTGGAGGAGGTCCATGTCTTTTCTTCTCCGTGGGAGCACGAAAAGATTTCCCGAACTCTCTCTCCTTATGTCTTGCTAATTTTTCATCCTTCGCCGCGCGTATAGCGAACTTTTCTCTAAACTTCTTCTCGGTCGTTGGTGATAATCGAGCTTTTCTGAAATATTCGGCAGTCACAACGCTCGCGGAAGATCATGATCGTTCGCGAAGGGTTTCACAATTCTTTTTAGTCGTGGGAGCGGAAGAAGAGGACTTGGTCGCTTCTTCGTCTTCTTCAGAAGAGTAATCCAGGATTATAGCTTGAATATCAATCTCTGTATTACTTTCTACATCATCTGTTTCGCTTGGATTGTGTGAAGGAGTAGGCGCTGTATTTTCTTCCTTTGATGCCGCAGTCATTTTCTGAACTTCGAAAGAATCGAATCTTTCCTGATCGTTTGAGGACTTGGATGTGTTTTCTGCCTTTTTGGGAGAGAAAGTCATCTCCAATTTTTCGCTAAATCAAAGAGAGATCCTTAAACGATTCATAAGATACAGTAGAAATGGTCCATGAAGCGTCGACACATATACACAGCTGAAACTCTGTTCGATTCGAGCGAAAAAGAGTTGTGAGGGTGTGAGCTACTAGGTGCATTCTAACATGTTGGTGGCGAGAAGTACAGCACATGAAAGGTGTAAACGCCTCTAACGCTTCCTGGTAGATGATGACATCGAAAAGTAGCGTCTCAACATAGGAGTGCACCTTGTCTATAGGGATGAAGCTGAGGAAGTTTTGCCGAGGTTTTGCTGAAAATCTCCTCGGATAATTGAATGATTTTGAGTGTTAAATTTATATTAAACGTTGTAATAGTTTTAGACACCACGATTCTCTCTTACACACAAAGTACCTAGATACCTATGGAGATGACCTCAGGAAACTGACAATATGGTCCGTGCGCTGGATCAAGAATTCCTACTCCCTGATTCGCTCACTCGCATCGAATCTGTATTCTACCACACAGGAGGAAGGTGGACCCAAAAGCCTGTTGCTCCCCAAGCACTATGACATACTTTCGAGAGTCTAGTACTGGGATTTGCATCCAAAATCCATGATCGGCATACAGCATCACCCTGGATGTTATTGTACCTGGTAATGTATCTTTTGCGTTTGACTACGTGAGAAAATAGACATTAGGATGGGCTTCCCAAAGCTTTCTTTTGTATGTAGTCTCTCGTTTCTCACTTTGCGGTAACTTTTCCCGCTTGTTGAGAATGTTCATTCTATACTTTCTCTCCGTCTTCGAAAGTTTGATGTTCGAAACCACGGCACAATCATATTAGTAGTGTATTGATTCATAGGGGATATTTATAATCATGAAAATGGCTAGCAATATAATGCAATTCATTGAAATGAAGTGTTTTCAAATGAAACATGATGCATGCCTAACTTGGCAAAAAGATGTGGTTGGGAAGGTCCTTTATAGATACTCCCAATGCATGTGCCCTTGCCGTATTCCTGATACATGTTTTTGAAAGGTCACGCAATTTGATTCAACTTGTGGGTTAACTTCATGCAAAAGTTTGGTTGTACAGGTTGGGGATTACTTCACTCGAGGAGCTTGTTGCAGGTCCTCATGCCTCTTCCTTTTGGAAGGCAGTTAGACACTAGTCTTTTCTCTATCCCGAATTTGAAATACAAGCTTCTCTTGCTTGACCACCCTGCGCTGTAAAAGCTACATTCAAGGAACCTTGGCGAATATGAATTTACAATCATATATTGCTGTGCCTGGCGGACTTTTGTTCTTTACAACCTATATCCATATTCCAAACTCCATCATTGCAAATGCACGCTTCGCTTCCCTTACAATTCCAATCCTTGACAAATAGTATATTCCCTTTTACATTCACCCCTCTTTAATAGCCACACACAACAATGCTAGCTTCAATCACTATCCTCCCCGTTATCCAGCGCCTCGTCATCTACCTCTTTTTCTTCTGGCTCTTCAACATCGAACTTCTCTTCTCCGTCATCATCTTCCCTTGCTTCACCCTCCCCTTCTTCTTCGTCCTCGCCTTCCTCTCCCTCCGCCTCCTCATCATGCTCTTCATCTGCATCTATTTCTTCATCATGTTCTTCTTGTGCCTCCCCACTGCCTCCACTGCTCCCATCTCGCCTAACCTTTTTAGCCTTTGGTTCTCCATCCCCTTCTCGATCCAACATTTCCGAATCGCCCTCTCCGTCTTCACCTCCCGCTTGACTTCCAGCCACTTTATCCGCTGCGACTTTCTTTCTATATGTATTTCTTTTGTCACTTTGCAGTTCGATAAACTCTGATATTCGTTTATTCATGATTAGCATGTGGTATCCCCCATGGTTTGCCCTCCAACAAACGCCCTTACCCATACAATATGGAATAGAATACTAACTCGCAAGTTCCGCCTCCAACCTCGGTTTAAAATCGGGAAATTCTATATCATCCAACGCCTTGAAAACATCTTGCGGCGCTATCGTTTTGACACTTCGGCTGTGTGCGTTCTCATTTGCACTATTTCATTCATAATCGCATTAGCAATCTGCTCACACAATGTCACCCGCTTCAATTCTTCTTTTCTCTTTTAGACTTTCACTCTCAGTGTTTCCCCAATTCCCAATCGCTTTTGCTCCTCCCAATTCCTCGATCACTGAGAGAATCCTAATCTACTCACTGTGTAGCCAAATAATTAACAAAAATCGTCGCGCTCTTCCCCATCGCCAACATTGCATTTCCCTGGATCTGCGTATTGGGCGGCAACACGCTCTTCGCTAATCGTGTTACGATACTTTTCGGGAGACTAAGATCCTGCCCATCACCATATGTATTAGTTTGACGTATAGCTCGAATGCGAGGACAGAAATCGAAGTAATTGAGGTCATCCAGCGTCAATGGAGCCCGATTCGGGCAATTCCAATCGAGGAGAAGAATTTGGAGTCCGGTCCGTCTAAGGGAAGTAATTATAAAAACAAACCTCAATACTAATTCCCTCTCGAACTACCGTCGTTTCTTTGACAGGTGTAGCTTCATCTCCGACGACCGGCTTCGCGACATCGCTCTTTCGTGGCGGCATTTTGAAATATTCGTATTCGTGGGAAGGAGAAATTGGGGTGTGCGGTGGTAGTGACGTCGAGGATGGGAATAGTAGTTTGGTTTATGGGTTTGTCTTTAAGCAAATGCGATTGGGCAATTCATTTCTTGTTTGGGAGGCGGTGAAGCATTCAAGCCTGGGAAACGCGCTGACGCGAAACTCGTGTAGAGTCACGTGAAAGTTTTAATACTGTGGCTTTCGAGGGGTATGGCTTTGTATTGTTAGTGAGGCTGTAGAATTTGATGCCTGCTGTATCTTGAAAGTTCAAGGTATTTTGCTGAGGCTAGCAGTGTACTCGGACAACGTTACTTTGACTTTTTCAGATGTGTGAGCGCAATCTATAGATTATACGAATTGAGATACTTGGAACAATTGAAGCCAAAGCTTATTTGGGTATTGATTTTACATTTAAATTGTCGTATCTGCATGCTATGTCATGCCTCTGTATATTTCTTCTGTTGCTTCAGTCACCAGACTGTGCATATCATAAATAAAATCTCTCGAGTAGTGAATTTCAAATCCCTAATCTATAAGTGCCAAAAATGTTGCACCGATCAGCACGGTTTCTTCCCCGAGTTGTCAATCTCCATCAATATGAACAAATCCTCCTTGGTATCAATATAAGTAACCCTTCGTCAGTTATAACAAACTAACTCCACTGCCCCCCATAACCCAAACAATGCATTAAAAAAAAGAACTGGCGTCCAGGCCTAATACTATGAGATGGCCAACCCAATCTCACGGTCGCTATCCCAGAATGAAGGGTACGCAGCACGTGGTGGTGGTCTTGGTGATAATGATGTGACTGGTCCAGGCGTCCCTGGGCCTGGTGTCATTTCTCGAAATGACATGGGTGAATCGTTGTAGTCTCTGTTGTGGCTGTAATCTCTATGGATTCGAAAGTCATCTTCTGGATCGTACCATGTTGCTACCCTGTCGTTGGCTCTCAATTCTTTTGATTCGCCTCCATTGCCACTTTTAATACTCCACATGCTTCTCGCACTCAAACTACTCCTCCTGCTCTTCGTACGTGAATGACCTCCTGACTTCGATAACCTTGATCTATGTCGTTCGGCTGGTTTTATAAATGGTTCTGCACCCGGCATGATTTCGTCGGTAAGGCCAACTCTAGCGTTCGGAGCCTGAGCTAGGAAAGTAGGGGTATCAGGTACGTATCCTGAGATACCTGAAGGGTAAAAGGTAGATCGTGTTCGAGTGGATGTAGGAGAAGCAGTCCACGTCCAACCCGGAGAGTGCGCCATTTGTATTGTATTGGATTGAAAGTAGTCTCGACCTCCAGTCTCCTTGTCGAATACCAAGTCCTCGCCCATAAACACCTTCCTTTCATTCCCAGAGCGTCGCCATGATTCGATTTCGCTGTCGTCTATCGGAGTCACTCCTCTTCCAGTGAAACTACGTTCCCTTCGATATCGCCTAAAAAGATATATAGCAATTGAAACAACAATGATGGCGAGTGTACCAAGAACAGAAGCGAGAATGATGATCAGCGTATTGCGATTTGTACCAGAGGTTGTAGATGAAGCTGCTGTCGGAGTCGATAGAAGATCACTCGTTGTGGCTGTTGATGCAACTTCGGCATTGCCCGTAAAGTGCTCTGTTCCAGAAGTTGAAGAGGCTGACAAAATAGAAGAGATAGCGATTGTGTTTGTGATCAATGATGTGGCTGTAGATAACGTGGATGTCGATTCATCATTCCTCGATGTCGAGGACTCTGGTTTTGTTGTGCTAGGAGATGTTGAAGGTGGTGGTTCTGATATTGAGAAACCATTTAAAGCAACGAGTGTTTGAGCGGATGATAGAAGAAATAACATCAACGTTGCGAACAATAAGTGAATGCCCCGCATTATGATGAAGTGAGGTTGCTTGGCTAAGGAGCAAGTATCAAGCTCGATTTATATTATCAAAACATTGTTATCAGTCGTTAGACTGTTGAACCGACTGGGTCCTTTTCTTACTTCTCACTCCTTGGTCGTGATTGAAAAATGTCGTAATGAATATGAAATATAAGTGAACGAAAGAGGATGAAAAAAGCTAGGGTAAAGAGAAATAAGAGAACGAGTCTTAGGATCTATTGATCCTCGGAGACCAGCCCAAATATACTGACAGATCTAGTTCAGACGTAATGAAGGTCCAAGATCAACTCAAGATGTAGGCACCAGTACCTATATAAGAATAACAAATCTTGCAATGGTTGTGTCCGGTACTTGGAGTTACTTTTTCAAGTGGAGAAAGTGTCTGTGTTGGACTATGGAGCGGCATAAGCGTCTTACCTGTGGTCTGTGAGATCGGGATCATTTGATGGATGGATGCGTATGTGCTGTATGGTATGATGGTATCATCGAACAAACAAAGAACTGAACTGAGCTGCAGGTGGGTGTGCAGAAGTGCAGAATTAGATCCTTGCTCATCTTTCCGACCTTGGACGGTCAATACACCCACCCAGCCTGATCGAGGACCCAGGGGTAAGTGTAAACTATTCTTAGTGGGGTGAACAAACACTGAAATCAATATCTATTGGCTCCAACGGTTTCCCTGGTTCAAACCCAATAGTCTTTGAAGACCATTGAGTGGTTGATGTTGAGCTGTTTTCCGATGTAACCTAGTTGAAGTCCTCGGAGATTTTGTATAGTCACTGAAGTGAACGAATGACAGCTTGACATGCTATTTGACGCCATTGCCGAAACGTGCCTCGCATATTGAGTTACAAGGTACGTGACATGGAAAAAACTTATGGCTGGGGTTATACAATTCAAGAGTGGATTAAAATGATCTTAAAGCTAGTCAACAAGAGGAAGGGTTCGAGCGTGATGGAGTGGTTGATATTGAAAAGGACTGGGTTTGTCATTTGTTAATATAGAGACTAGACCGTGCAGAAACGTGCCGAGAAGAAGTGGATTATTCTATCAATTACCCTGTTCGAACTTCAATCTTCGACAGACGAACTCTTCGGATCTTCAACGGATTTTAACCACAAAATACCACGTTCGCCGCCGCAAAATATGCACATCTAGAGCAAGTCATCAAAGTCGCAGTTCAGTCAGTTGACTCAATGCAACATAATCAGTGATTGGTCGTAGACGACATCTTGGTAGGTTCTGTATTGTAGGATGAAATCGAGAGATAGTAAACTTCCATTAATTCATGCAACCATCAATTATTATCACGATGACATGGAATGTTCCCGAGAGAGAAAAGGAAACATGAATCAAGTCACAGAAGGCTTCCCGAGATTTAATATTGTTATTTCGACGGAAAGAGATATTGAAGCGATGAAGCGGTGAGTAAGAAACTCAAAGTCATTCAGTGCAGTAGTCAACGGGGCGATAATTATAAATCGCCTCCAAATTCATTTAGTACGTAGTCAAATTCAGCCCCGTCATGTCGATGAATCGTCCAAACAGGGTTTCGAATGGTGACACGAGTAGCAGGAATTTTGATCGGATCTTGGTAATCATGTCAGCATGGCATCCTCGTCCTTGCTTGTCGTTCAAGATTTCAAGCTCTGAGATTGAGTGGAGTGGCGGAGGTATAAGTTTCACGCCTAGATATGCAAAATATCTGCAATCCGATACCAAAGACTGGCATTCAATTGGGTGAAGAGAAGTAAAAATTTCTTGATCTACAAACTCCGGTTCAAGATACTCATTTCGAACTTCGAATATCCTGTTTTTCGATGCCAATGTCAGCTGCAATCAATTGTCCAAGCCTCGATGTGGTACCATTATTGCACTACTCGATGAGGTTATGTGATATTGGAATTCTTCTCCATACAAAACGTGGAACATGAACATGCGTGCCACTGATATGACTTCTTCTGCCTATATTCAGTAGTACTGTCAGCTGAGAACGGTACCTGACATGATATCTACGGTTCCTTAACCTGATATCTTAGCTATCTTGTCCTCCCTGGCCATCTAATAGTTTCATACCTTTCTCAAAGGCCTGAGTTCTCTCGGTGTAATAACCAACTTCAGAACATAAACCGAATATTCCGAGTGAACCAATCAAAAGGAAACTTCCGCACATCCACAAAACTAGTCAAGTATATTATGATCTACAAAAGCCGTTTGACTTTCTTTTGTGCTATTGAAATTCACTCCGATTTGGGGGAACACGACATCAAAGCGCACACAGCTACATATTAATTTGTTGGGGGCGTTGCTGATGTTGGCACATGGCGATCCTCAAAATATAAAGTGGTAAAAATAAAATAAAAACATGAAGATAGAAACCCCTTCATCGCTTCTCCGCAATTTCATCTCGGCCAAAACGACTAATCCTTCCCGAATCTTAAACTTCTGCGATATAAAAATTGTCATATTGATGCGGTAACGTCGGATGCCCTACGAGATGTCATAGCTTGAAGCTTTCAATGTCTCACAAGTCATCATAATTAGAAGCTTTAGCTCATCCAAACCCACGACGGCCCGAGAAAAAAAAAGTAAAGTTTTGGATGACCGTGACCCGGTTCAAAGGAAATTGAATGTCAGCCACGGACGCTTTCCCCCTCATTCAGTCCTATCTCATATCTAAGCCTTTGCCATATTCCGTAGTGCGGATGAATATAAGCAGTGAAGGCTAACTACCTACGTAGGTACTTCACTATGAGGTAAGACCCAAGACATGTTAGTTAAATTGTCTACTCCACAAACACTATTGCATACCATCTATGACTCTTTTTCCCTTCTTGGCTATCAAAATATGTAGGTTCTGGAGGATCGACCTTGGCTTTCCAATGGTCAACTAACAATCGAATGAATTTCTAGAACTACACGTAAAGCAAAATGCCAAAGCTCAGTATTCAGCCTTCTCACCGAGTACGAACTCAAAACACTATTCCAATCGCAAAATTCCCAGTAGATAGGTTGACTCTTTCGGCTATGCCCCCAATTTCTAATCATTTTAGACCCCAATCCGAAACACTAGCGCATTCTATCCCGCTTTCAAAATCTACTTGGAAAATGATACGTCAGAGAAGCCACTGTTGGTCTCGTATGTTGAAGGATTATTGAGACGCGTTCTTGTCACGTCTACTTGCCCTGTTTGTGAACGACATCATGCAATCGTATATTAAATGCACACAACCTGGTTCAATGTACCATTCACGCGTCCCAGCATGACTTAGCCGTATTACTCAAATCCTGCACGTATTTACATTTGAAATATATCCTTAAGTACACATGCAGAACACGAGCCTCCTCTTGAGGTACATAATGTTCTGCAATACAACGGCACAGCAAATTTTTTTACAAAAAGGTACTGGCACTGAGAAAAAAGACCGCCCTTGCATATGCAAGCTGCAAGCACTTAACCATTGCATATTCGCCTCCTGCTTTTTCGCTGTTCACCGCTTAAACTATATAAACATAACCAATCAAGAGAATTTTAATGAGATCTCTGTCCTACTGTATCTTACAGTAATCCTCATTCTGGAAGGATACATAAGAATAGAGTAGCTTTGCGGTCGCAGAATAGGCCAGCGGTCTCTTATCCAGTGACCTTTCTTCTAATCCCTCCATAGACCTCCACGAAGGGTAGCTAATTACTCATACTGCATATGTATGTATATATGTATGTACATGTTTGTTTGCATATATCCTCTCCAGTATCCCAAAATATCTTCTAGAATCACGGAAATATCTCTAGACCTCAAAGAGATTATTTCCGATTATCGGATCTTTGAATCGGGCTCGAATTTAAGCAAGCTTCCAAGTTTGTCAAAATCTGCAAGAGATCTAAGACCATCCCGCATCTTGATCCCAATTAGCACTTCCGCATCTACCCATTTACGCGCCGAAGCTATGGCGGAATTGGTTCTTAGATACGAAGTATATCTTCATGTGACGAAAAAAGTAAAGTAAAGGATTGATCTATTGATTCTGCGCCTTTTAATAGCATAACTATTATGTCTATGACTCTTCCGGTATATGTGGTGTATGTCATTCAACACCCTCTTCTTGTCAACCCCAGTATTCTACTCAATACCAAGTTCCAACATAATCATCTCTCCAGTTGTGGCGGGGGTTATCTGTACGGAGTACTTACAGTTTGCGATATCGATAAGAGAATGTGAGATGTATCAAGTTAATTGATCCCTTGCCCCGCCGGTTCCGATAATATTCTAATATTCTAATATTCAACCCGAATTCTAATCATCGGAGAATTTATCTTGCCAATATTCTTTAAATTCTTGGCCCAACATCAAAGCGTAATAGGTAAATTTGAGATTCGGATTCAAATCACATATACCATAGGCAATGCACACATCCTTCGAAGGCTTTCCTATATATGGATTGGACCTACCAATTATGGCAATTCTTGAGCATGTAGATATTCTATAGTAGAACAAGGAACTAGGGACTTGCAGAATCACAACTCCTTACTTCTAGAGTCTTATATTATGATATTCCTCCTTCTGATCCACGCCTAACACCCTACTGCCTCTCAAATCTCCATCACCCTGCATGCAGATTAGCACTTTCCTCACCCCAAGCATGCCAAGTTCCCTCAATTCACGAACGAAAATTCCACCCCCTCCTGACTCCACCATGAATCAATCCATAGTCATGGGAACAAAAATATTCCGATACAATATCCATGTCCCAAACGGAGTCAAATCGGGCATATTACCGAGAATGATGCCTTTACCGAGATGCTATGGAGATCTTTCTATTCAAGTAATACATATTTCCGCACTTACACTACTAGTGATCCCTCACCGTTTGTTTCGTGGCAGATCATCGGGAAGAACTCATTTCACTATCATGGATGATATGTTTGATTGTCATGATATGATCCACTATTTGACTGACATGTCATGATAACTATATATCATTCGTATGGGGTATGAAAATAGCAAGGCCCTTTTCTTCCTTTTGAAACTTTGGATATTAACTCCATGGGGTTGTTTGCGAGGGCTTACGAATGTGAATCGTGAGTCTTGAGTCGTGATAGAGAATTTTCATCATTCGGCAGAATTGAACGGAGATTTCAAAGACATAGATCCACTACGTGCAGGAGCTTTTGGAACGCCCTTCGTTCACTGCCCAAGGAATTTCTACGGAATGCGGACTTCAGTTGGAGATCAGTAGGTATACGCACGTCTTGTCTTTTCTTGCTGTCAATGATGAAAGTTTGAGGCTCTGTAAGTCGAGGGGCTTCAAATCTCAAATATCTGAGAGCTGAAGATCTGGAAAGGGTCAACGTCACTGGCGGCTTGGCCGAATCTTTACACATTTACACATGACGCATGGTCGTTGCTTGGATGAATTTGAAGTTCTCTAGATCATACATGATGTCTATACGAAAAGCCTTGGAACGGGACGCTCATAATTGCTTGGATGGAAGATGCTTGGTCATGAATTTTGTTTCCACAAGAGACTTGTCCATTTTGCGAGCGGAACGAGATGAATTCCTCTCAAAGTTGAGCCAGTATTCAGATTTTAAAGTCTGCTGTATAGAATGCCATCACAAGGGAAATGGGTTCGCAATTATCCAAATCAATAGCAGGCGTTTGATATTTGAAAATTGCGATGGATACTTCCAGTACTCAGTGCAGTTCCTGAAATTCAAATGAATTATGCAAGTTTATCAGATGGTTCAAACTTTCAACCAAACTCAGAATCATCATGTCAAAAGAGACGTAACGCAGAACGAGTCGACGGCTACAGTTCTAGTACAATTCAGAAAATCGCAATGCGACCACCAGCGTTACGAGAAGCTCGAGGTCCATTCATATACCAATCATCAGCAACATCGGTACTGTTTCAGCGCTCGTTAAATCCAAAAACAACATCCCTCATTTCACAACAAACAAATCCAGTTGGCTTAGTGGTGGCGCACTTGGTTTTCACATCCTCTCAAACAGGATCACTGCTTCACGGCCGAAGAATTTGTTTGTTGGAAAATCAGTTCGCCTGGTTTTGATTAGATCCTGCGGCGCTCTCCCGAACAGGACTAATATTTTTGCATTTATTTTTAACTTTTCTTGCGTTTTTTGGTGGGATGAAATTTCAGAAAGACTTGTTGGCTTTCGTCCCTACTTTGCAACTTATTTTACCAACAGAAATACAACAGTGAACATGTAGCTTCCCACTAATAGAAGAGAACTGCGGGCCTATTCTGTCGAGAATAGGAGACGAAGACTTCATACAGCATTGAGAACAAAAGCAGCATGCACGTTTTTTTTATGCTTCGCCACCACATATAGGAATTCACTGTTTTGTATAAAGCTAGGATTGAAGGTCGACTTCAGGAGGTGAGTGTAAACTACATAACTGCTCATGAATTGAACCAGCCTCGAAAGTATTGATAAATACCCTTCCTTGTACGGGAAGACCTTTGTGGTAAATTTCCTTCCATAAATTCTAGATTAGTTCTAAAATGCGTCGGGTTAAAATTGATCTTCTACTTTAGAGAGAAAGTCTCTCATAAGTTTTCTATTAGAAATGCCTTATGTTATTGTTTAAATGAGGATTTCAATGCGTTTCAATTTGATCGTACCATGGTGTCTTAACTCTTCTCTAACCTCTGATCGGACTTGAACATTTTCGGAATTTGAAGTAATAATGTGAGTAGAAACTTCTTTAGAAGAATAATAATATTCTACTATTATCTTCCAATATCTGTTATTGTCATCTCAGAATCTGACTTACTGTTCCCTATCTCGGTCGTCACAAACCTCTCTGACACCACTCTGCTCGAAACCTGGGAAGAGGAACAAACGTCCCAATATTTTTGTTTAAATGTAAAGGTTATCGATCTTACCCTACCCAAAGCCAGTGGAATCTTACAGCAATCGGACAATTTTAGACTGCTCTCATTGGCATCTGTTGCTCTGTTCCGTGATGTAATGATAGGAAATATCACTCTTTTATTAACAAGGGTGCCAAATATTGAGAGCGCTATTTGGTCCATTCACCTAATGGATATCTCTATCCAGTGCGCCTATGCGCAAAAGTCCTAACTGATTAGGATATTGTATTCAAAATAGTGTTACAAGTAGCAGAAAATCCGTGGGACTTGTTAATCTCGACCTGGTACTTCTTTCATATTCTTAAAAATATATGGTTTCAAGAAATTTGTGGCTGGAGTTACTAGTTAATGCAGCTATAAAGTTGTAGTTCAGAGCTCTGTAGGTGGAAAGATTGTTATTTTAGCGACAGCATTTAGACGGTAGACTATAGACACGACATTAATGCAGTTTATAGCTCTATATACATAGCTATCGGTCTAAGCAAATCTCAATACCATCCAGGGTCAAAGTATAGTGGAGTCGTGACCTATGTTTCGCAACTTCTTCGCTTCTCCTATAATTCAGAAGCTCAAATCTATTGTAAAGACTCCAGTTCAAGTAGACAATCTTCAATTCAAGATCGAGAGCCCTGCATGAGGTGAAACTTGGAATGATAATATAGATTCACTCACATGGGTTGAAAAGAATGGCGTGCTAGTATCCACTTTTCTTTCCTAACTCTTCCCGAATTTGTCTCCTTCGTCTTTCCTAATGTGCATACAAATACTCCCCGAAGGGCCACAGGGGGGGAACTACTTCTAACAGAGAGAAATACTGTGCGAGCTTCAGATAAGTGAGAGCTATTGAAGTTCGAGTCGCCCCCCGTTGTTCTTGCACAGACTAGACATTGTGACAGAGTTAGATGGATAAATGTAAATCTTTAGATCTCAGAAATTTGACAACTAGCTGAAGAACTTTCTGAAGGAGCCATCAGATGATAACAGTAATAGATGATGACTTCACAGCTCATGATATAGTTACGCAACCGACGATTAGCATAGACTAGATGATATGATCAAGATGAACCTGTCGTTGAGTTTCGGAACATGGTAACTCGCCAATCCTGCAGAAGTATTATTTCGAGCCCGGAGATGATTTTATGGCCGGTATAGTCTAATCATGTCGTACGTCTCTGCGCATTTGCATGTACAGAAATGGTTTATTGGGGGAGAATGTCTTTGAATAAAGATGTGTACGTTTCCAAATCCAATACTTGACTTGCGGTAGGTGTGTTTTATTTTGTGGCATGTAAGGACTCTATGTACAGTGCGGTACGTGGCCGCACATAATAGAAGAACAGTTTTAGGTAACAGCTTCTCATCACTTCTGGGGGCTTTGCGGCTGGAAAGGATTGAGATAGCGACCTTTGAGATAGGATAGATACTTTGTGGGGCGTTTATCTAGGAATCGTATTTAAAGATCTGGGTGTAGTGACCGAATAAATTTACTGGGTAAGTGAACGTAAAAATGATCTGAGTGAGAAGTTTTGGGGGCGTCCAGGAAATTTCATTCTTGATCGGGAGAATGATGCGCCTCGCTAACATGAGATTTTAAATCTCCATCTTTAGGATTTAGGTACATTTAAGCGGAGAATCATTATCTTGTAGGGTTGCAAATATCATTGTTTAATTCATTGATTATTTGAACATGTTCTGATCCGAGAATGAACCTAAATCTTAAATTCATGAAAGAGAGAAATTATTCAAGTCCGAAAGGCTCGCTAAAATGAAGCAATCAGCACATTTTCACTCACAGTATACAGGCGGAAGCTTTGAGATGAACAATGAGTTAATTGGCAAAGCAAGACATGATTTACGATAAAATCAGACAATAGTCACGACACAAGTCAGATCCATAATTTGATCATAATTTCTACTGATTGCTTTCTTATTTAGCTAGGAATCATAACCTCAATATCTCAATGAAGAGCACATATCTTCTCCATTACTGCACTATCAGTTGAATAGCCCCCAGAAAATAGATACCAAAAATCAACATATAACAACACAATCGTTAGTAAGTACATTGATAAATTATTCGGTGACTTCAATTAAATCCTAGCAAGTTTGAGTGTAACTATTAGCTAAACAAAAGGGGGGCAAGCCTCAACCTAACCGAGATGTTCACTCCTTAATTTGAATCATTCACTAGACCAAAGAAAGATCAAGTCATTAATCTTACTGAAGATCTGTGATTGAGCTAGATATTCATTAAACTAAATGTATATTATGTACATCGTGTGATATATTGATATGTGCATAATGTATGCAACCACCTAGAGAGAGATCTGCGCGAGAATTCAGGCGAGAGTTGAGAGCATTCTTCTCGGGATATAGTCGTTTGATATCCGAATCTGAAGGGTTTCTGACGACATTTTCAGCTAAAGAGCACCAGGTAGGTGAAAGTCGTTGCCGAGTTCCAAATGCCAGCATCACTTCTTTGTGGTTACAGTGTTGTAGCAATATATCAAATAAAATCCCACTCCCAATACACTCGAATGGTTCAGAAAAAGAACTTAAATGACTGTTCGAGCCATCAGATTGAAAAATAAAAGCCTTGATGTCGCTTATTCCAGATGGCAATAATGGGAAAATCCTGAACTTCATGGGACTACCGGATGCTGATGTATCGACTTGAGAAACGGTAATCGTTTGCCGTTTCATGGAATAAAAATATTAATCCGGGATCTGGATTCAAGGATTGTGGAAGCCGGACGTCGAAAAGCTCCCATTCGGTCTATACTCATTCTAGAAGTATAAGGGCTCGGGGGGTGTTCGGGTATCAAGGTTAGAAAGATTCTATCACTATTCCAACTCAAAACATCGAGGCATATTATTATGTAAATGTGTGCAGGTAGGCTGTTGACGCTGAATGAATCTTGGCTGCTGTTATATAAAAGAAGAGATAATTGTAGGCCATTAGATTCAAAGGCAGATTGTACACCGACTGAAGGACCATTGATATATGTCGCATTCTGTTCATCGTACTGCAAAGTGCGAGGGGTATGATTTGATGGAAGAAGTGAAGTATATGGACTCTGTAATTCTTCGGGCAACCTCGAATAGAGCGGCAGCCAACTGAAGCAGTCATCGTGAGTGCAAAAGGCACTTGGAGAAGTTGCTAGTAGACCTTGATTGTAGGGCTCATGAGAAGCAGTTCATAAAAATAAAGTTTGGTCTGAATTTCGTGTAAGAATCTCTTGCTGAAGTCGAAGAAATAAATTTTCAGAGCCCTCCCCATACATTGGTAACATACGAACATCAAACAGTCCCATCAAGCAGTATGCCATGTCTTCTTCCCGGGTGGTTTCTCGGTTTGAAACCCATGAAATTCTTTGGGCAGCATTACAGTATCCTGGGTAAATTTGTCTGAGTATAATACTCCTAAGAACACCTGTGATGCGTTCGATAGCAGCTGCATACTCGATCTTTGTTCCTAATAGACGCCAGTGCATATCAAATAGTAGTAGATGACGTGGTGCTATGAGTTCTTGTAATGTCCATCCACGAGTGAACCATTTGCTTTGACCCAAAGAGCCGATCTCCTCTAAGTCAGATAAATATTCATAACAAACAGCAGATTCCTGATACCAGCAATAAATTGAGTTGATGGCCTCATTTAGTTCAGCGGAGCTCGATTTGTCAATACAACAAGTGTCAACCCAGATCCAATCGTATTTAACTTCCCTGGCCCTTTTGCAACATCCTTCTAGCTTTCCAAAACCCTTCTTCTGCTTAAATTCGCCATTTTTGATATCTTCAAAAGTGACTTCATCTTCCTCCCACCTATGGGAATGAATAGCGAACGAGGGTATATTCCGTTGAGAAAATTCCTGCACTCGAAGATTCTCCGTGTCTTTCGTGTCGAGCAACCGCATTTTTGCTTACTCGAAAGGGGATGCTAGATTGACGAGAAATGACTAGTAGACGTAGTAGATAATGTGGGCAAGGATAAAGACTGTTGCATGCATCCGGAGCCTTGTGATGGCAGATTCCCTGTATGATGAAAAGGTGATCTCGTAAATCCCACCAATAACTTGATAGTAATTATTGCGATGTAGATGAATACGTATACACGCGATACAAGCTAGCGCTTATTGCGTGCATACAGGCCTCGCGGCTCTCAGCCTCAAAACTATACACCATATTCAGATGTAATTAAGTTCTAATTGATTCTTATTACTTAGCAATTTACTACGTTTAAGTTAGATTAATTCGATCAGTTTTACTTCAAATGGTGTTAGTATTCTACAGTATTTTTAAAACATTCTTAGGTTTCCCCTCTTCTTTATATCTTACTACAGCTTTTAGATCTTGTTTTAGAAACTAGAAAGTACCATGGGCACGAGAAGAGCTTTAGTTCCCGTGATTCAAATCAAATTACATGCAACTATCATCCTTTAGGACAGCATTGTTAAGCGGACGTATGTAACGATAGATGCAAAATGATTACATGTCACGCGCCACCCAATATTACAAACGAAGCAAGTATGTTAATTTCAATATTAGTTACACAATAATACTGACCAACTTGTTGACCATCTTCCTCTCGTGTTTTCCAATGGCTTGGTTGATAGATATAGTAAGGCCTAAGTACCACATAATGAGAGACTAGATACTACCACTTCCTAATCCATTTGCACAACTGTGCCAACATGTAGTGAATTCAATATTTTAAACTATCAAGGTACATACCATCACCTCACTGATTTCCACTCTCTTCTCTCAACACTTTCCCCTCACATCTCTCCTAATCTCCCAACGAAGACCCTCAAACAGAGCATCAATACTGCAGTTGAAGACAGACACCCCATGGATTAACTCTCGTTATCACCACATTTTCATAAACTAAGGATTTGTTTGGTAAAAGAAGTGGAAGATTTAGTTAAGTCTAGACACAAAACTACTCCCACCACTCACTCATTAATACTCGTCTCTGCTCCAAAAAATACAAACAACTTCCGAGAATATCAATGATGCTGTAGTCTCCTTGTTGCAAGATTTGGCGATAAGGGAGTAAGATGAATTTAAATGGGTGAATACAGTAACCAAACCCCTCGTACTTCACTTAAAACACATGATCTCCAGCTTAGTGTCTCTGAACAACGAACTAGAGTGGACATCAAGATGTTTCATACCTCTTTCTCCAATTCACCATCCACCACGGAACTGCTAATCCATCGCTTTTATAGATACCCAACTCCCAGAGCTACAGAGCCCAATATTGCTGAAAACTAATCTATACAATTGGGATATGGCTTTTGCTAGATTAGACTTCAAAGCTATGCTATTAGCAATATATCCATCTACCTCTAGAGGATCTTCACATTTATTTCACTCCTTCGAGCTTCTTTTTGAAAGACAGTGCTGCCAATGCAATAAATGTCATCCAATATACACTACGGCTATCTACATTCCCGGTAGTATTGAAAGAGTAGGAAATAACAACATCCAATCATATGATCCAATCATTCGTTAATCTAATCGTACCGTACATTTACCGAACCATACCTTCCAAACATCCAGAACAATCAACAACTAAAATACCCCCTCACCCCAAAAAGACACCAGCTCCACCGAAGTAAAAACAAAACCATCCCCATCTTCCAATCCAACCCCTCTTGCTCAACCATATCAGAGAAATTCCTCCTAGGCCAACAAACCCACTCTTCCCCCATGCCCTTTTAGTTGACGCGTCCAAGTGCCCAACTGTAGCATAGAAAGAGAACATGCGGAGCGAGTCGCATTTATATAAATAAACAACTACTCACCATGACAGAGTGTGAATCACAAATGACTCGTAGATTGAGTGAATATCGGTACTTAGAATCTAGTAGAAGCGTTTGCAAAACAGGAAGAAATAATACAATTCATGTGAATGACAGAGAACAACTCCACAATCATCATTCCCAACCCCCCAACACGATCTCTATTCCTTACCCGATCTCTATTCCTCACCCGATCCCTATTCCTCACCCGATCTCTAGTCCCATTTCCTGTTCCACACCCATCGATTTCAGCGAGTTTTTATAAATGCCCCGTAAATTACCTAGTTACAAAAAAGCTACCTCTAATAATCTTACCTCTTCATTACCAACTTGGAAGTATATGGGACAAGCGCAGTTTCTATGGTAATATTGAAATTGTGCTCAAGAATCGGCAAATCAGATACACCTTAGTAGATTCCGTCCGATAGGTATCCAACGATTCTGTATTCCGCCATCCGTAGAAACCACGAGTATAGACAACAACTGCTTCATAAATTCAAACGGTAAAATTAGGCGAAAGATATCAGAATCCTATCGCAGTGTAATAAAATGGTAACGCCACGACACGATACATTAGACGAATAACTTAGATGAGATGTCTCGCGTAATACAATCACATTTAACCAGTAAACAAACTTCGCTATTAACAACTAGGCATGACGAGATAGTAGATCTCCAGACGAAACAAATAAGGAATTCGATTTCTCAGACGAGGCTATTGTGAACGGAAAAACATCCCTTGTCAATCACGTGACTTCCGTAGCTAGTATTTATAGACCTTCTTTCAGTAGACTCGGAAAAAGGCAATCTATGT
>PQXI01000321.1:0-32659 GCA_004786145.1 Botrytis paeoniae | reverse complement strand
CCCCCCCCGCAATTCCTAATCATAATTAAGTGCTGCCCATAGCCTTCTACTACTGAGTTTTGAGTTCATATCATCTGAACTAGATAATTTGCTGTGGGCAATCTGAATCTAGGTTTTGATTTGAACTGGAGGAGTTGTGATTTGTTCCTTTGAGAGGATTTCTTTACAGGTTGTATAATACCTGGGCGGTCTGAACTAAAAGACAAATGCATGCTCTCAGGAATTAGTATATGAATTAGAGTCCAAAATTTTAGACCATTGGGAAGAAGTTTAGGATAGTCGGCCACTACCTTTTCTGTTCAACCGATATATCACGCGACTTCAAGCTTAGTATTGAGAATAAGAGCACCGAAAATCATGACTTTGATGATTAATTTCTACACTGTTGTTGAAGAGAGAATTCATTCCAATCAGAGGTGGAAGTATTTTCGCATTTATAAGAGCACAAGACTGGTAGACATCATGTGATGAACCTGATCATGTGAAAACGACCCCTGCCTCATAATTGATATACAAGACACCCAGTAAGACTTTGCTTTTTTGCTTTTCACCTAAGAGACGTATAAATACCCCTTGATATGTTTCTTTGACTTGTCTACTCCACTGAATCATGCCCCCAGTTTCTTTTCTTGCCCGACATTCAATCCTCGTCTTTCCCTGAGACTATATTATCCATTTCCTCGTTGAATTTTGTCATCTTTACTGTTAGAATATCATCGTAATTGAAATTTTTATACACCTGAAACACATGATTGAAATCCGGGTGTAAATATTTGACATCCGAAACCTTAGCCTCCAAAGGAGAGCCGTAAATACCTAGGCACCGCAAGGTCGTTTGTATATATTGTCAGGAGTCTTGTTCGTGGAGGAGATTCCGAGACTACAACAAATAATAGGGATTTGAAAATCAATCGCAACCTTTGAGCCATGATTCTGTGACACTGTGGCTTAAGCATGGTCTTGGAGCTCATATCATTTTCGCCTTGATTTATCAGATCGATTGTTCCATCCACGTTCCTACGTTATGGCTAAGCTTTTGAAAGCCTGCTGTATCAAATGCTGATGAATTCTTGAATAGAATAAGAATCATGGTGTGCCTGGAATTCAACCTTGAACACATCAGTAGGCTTGTCCAGAGACACAAACGCTCAGCCAACAACATTGTAAATGCCTTGCGCGGATGTGTCTTTTGGAGACAAACAATTTATCGAGTACTTGCTGGGAAAACGCCCTGATAAAAAATGCAAATACGAAATGCAGTAGCCCCAATCCTTGTGCCGCATCCAACCGAAGAAAGCAGGAGATGAGGCCGACTCGGGAGCCGTAGACTACACGGATATTGACAATCTACAAACAAAAGAATCGGGCATTGCTCGAATGTATGTTTGTTTTCATGAGTGCCATGTGGATTGGTAATATGTTGGCGTGTTCGGAGGATTTCAAAGGGATATAACATGATACATTAGACGCTTAGCGTTTGCCTTGATTCAATTGTCTTCATAGAGATCTCAATGCTCTTACATAGGAATCGGAAGAGAAATTGATAAAGAGAGATTCATGGTTTTGCAATTGCTGGAAATGTGATTTGTATACTCCATCGGGACATCATCGGAATACGGTTGTTTGCCAGTGTCATCTGAAGACATTGTTGTGTTTGATGGTGACTAACATTTATCTATCAAACTTTCGTTCTCCAGACCTTTTTCAGTGAACTGGTAAACGATTTGGTAATGCCCCGAGACGTCCCCCGAGCTTTCGTGTTGGTCTTCGACTTCATGATGATTTGAATCGATGGAAACCTGGTCAACATACGAGTTTCTTGTCTCTGCTACACAATGCATGGCCAACGCATTGTACCAACGATCCCGTGAACTACACAATTGATGGATACTTCAATTTTCAGGCAGCCTCAAGAAGTCACTACCTCTTAGGCGTGCCTTTAAATGGAGATATGATTGAGTGGTAGGGCTGCGCGAATACGGATGCCAAACTTGGACACCGACGGATGATTGCATCATCTAGGTATTGGACTCGCGGATGAAAAGAAACAAAATCGTGTATAACGATTATAAGGCTAGGAGAAATAATTATGTCATACCGGGGAGAATATCCTATTGTTCGTACGGGAAGAAGGTGTTACCACCTAGATACTTGGTGTTATGTGATTTTTTCAGCCATGAACAAGTGAGAGGTTGACTTGAAATGTCGTGATTGATGTCTACTTGTGCCTTTCTGTGTTCTGGTGACAAGGGCCAATGAAAGCCCAGTGATAGATCTTCCTGATAAATGATTCGATCGATCAACTTACTTGAGAGATAACGATAACGAAGTAGAATGGTTCATGAGTTCGAGAAATTCCTGTGAGGGGTTTTCGGAGAATACATCGTCCAATGGAGGCTCGTAAGACAGAAATTCGGTACGGACCTTTGCATTTTACATTTTACCGGTCCGTTCTGGTCTGATTAATGTCAAACACTAGACAAAACTAAAATATATAGGAGTCGATAGTTGTTCATGCAATACTACCTGATACTCCAATACCTTCATCTGATATCGTGGGGCTATTGTATTTCCCAGGCCGAGTAATGTTTTCTCTTTCGAGGCTATTCAGATAATACTTCCGTAAGAACCTCGGGAAGCTTGATTTCGGACAACCGGTATCTTTTCCTCAAATATGATACATGAAAGTTTGGGGGTAGCAATGATATAGCTCTCTCGATTCGACGAAATCCAGATTGTACCTTGATATTGCATCAATATTCTGCAAGGACTCTTTTTGTTGCAGATTGAAAGAAGTTGAAGCAAACTTATGATCGAATGGCTGGCCGTCGTCTCATTAAGTACTCTAGTTCTCTCGAAATAGAATTGAGGCGGAGTATTCAACGAATCATAATAGATAATACGCCTTTCAAATCCCAGTAGAAGCTTTTAACCGTCAAAGCCATAACATAACGTTTCTGCTACTACCTGCCAGGTACTATGCTCCCCAGTACATGAGGACCTTTATCCCCCCATTTGGCTCTTCACCGTCATTGCAGTTCTTCCAAGAAACATATGACCTCTTCATTGCAAGGTATATAAGAATAACAACCCTTTTTGATATTTATAAATTCATTGTGCAACCCGCCACTGATCCAGTTCATGTCTCAAAGGGAACAAACTGCAAGTCGGTGCTGAGACAAGGTTCATAAACACTATAAGCTTTTCAACATGGGGCTATTTGGTAGATCAAATAAAAAGAAATTACTGCCATCCCAGTCTCAAAATTACGATGATTCAAATGAATTACAAAGACAACCACATCCTACAACTAGACCAAATTGGTTTTATATCGAAGAACATCCTCACCATATATCAAATGGATACAATCAACATCGACCAGCACCTCAAGGATGGATAGTGACTCAAATCGAACCACCATCACCACCACCGAGATATCAACCACATACTATCATGGCGCCACCTCTACTCCCACCACGAAACGGTGTTGCGTTAATGAATTTGCGATCGGTTACAAATCTCTTGACAGAGACTTCATTCAATGATCTGCCATATGTAGCTGCCATTAATAATGGGGTGGCCGTTATGTCACAACAAACCATGCATCATTATCATCAAACGACCGCTCTTTACGATACTCTATCCTCAAAATTATGCTCGGTGGTCACGTCAATTGACGAGGAAAGATTTAGTGGGGATGATAGAGAGCTTACAGTACCTCAACATTATGATTCAGTATGGCAGGAAGAAAAGGAATTAGAGACAACCAGTCGAGATTTATTTCTGCGGAGCAAGAAATCAAAGGCAAATCTAAAGGAAATCAAATCGAGTGAAACGACACATACAAATTACTTTTCAAAGGTTCATGCATATGCCAATTCAAGGTTACCGATGGATCTCAAACCAATGAGATTGTAAGATTTCCATCATTCCTTGAATTAAGGCTTTGAGCTAACAAGTCACAGATACTTTAATACATACCCTCTCATATGCCTCGCAGCTCAATACTCGGAACAAGTTTATTCGAAACCTACCGGACAAGAAAAAGAAACAAGAGTGAATGCAAGAGGAAGGGCAGGAACCGTTATGAAAAGTGTACCAATTGATGATCGAGATGTAATTGTGTTTGCGATTCGAGGAACAACACATTCATTCACAGATTGGGCCGTTAATGTCAAGACGAAGCCTACGTCCCCAGAGGGTTTTTTGGTAAGATAAGATTCATTAGGAAATTTTATAAATCGCTAACAATTTTTATGTTAGGACGACCCAGGAAATTTATGTCATTCCGGATTTTTGGGTGCTGCAAAAGACTGGATTAAACCAATAGCCGCTCGACTTCGAAGTCTTCTCCAAGAAAATCCTAATCGTACACAATGTTCTCTACTTATTACTGGACATTCCGCTGGCGGGGCTATCGCTGCTCTATTATACTCACATATGCTTTCCACAAGTCCCGAAGCCAGATCGGAGCTTAATGTTCTCACGGGATATTTCAAACGTATTCATTGTATTACATTTGGAGCACCACCAATTTCACTCTTACCATTAGAGAAACCAAAAACCCGGGCAGCTTCCAAATCTATCTTCATGTCTTTCGTCAACGAGGGCGATCTAGTCGCAAGAGCCGATTTCGCTTATGTCAGATCTCTACTCGATCTCTATTCCACTCCTACACCCGGTAAATCTGTTCTCGAACCCTTGAAGTTAGGACTCAAGTCTTACAAATCCAGTAATGCACTTTCGACGAAAAAGAAACATTCCAAACCCGATCCGCATGTGGCTTTAGGACCTGTATGGCATGTTCCCGAAGCGACTTTGAGTATTGCAGGAAGTATTGTTCTTTTGCGAGGGGTAGATAGACTGGGGAATGCGGAAGGAAGTAAGAAGTTGCAGGATCGAATGGATGATGGGGTGATTGCGCAAATTGTCTCGGATGAATTGTTAAGGGGGGTGGTGTGGGGTGATCCGGTTAGTCATATGATGAAACTTTATGCGAGGAGGATTGAGGTTTTGGCTACGAATGCTGTTATGGGACGGACATGAGGGTTATGGGTGATGGGGTGAGGGGCTGAATGAAAAGAGCGGGTGGTTGATATAAGGGGATGGTTATAAAATGGGATGGGTTAGGCGCATATGGTACTATACCCTTTTATCCACTCCGTTTATTTGCAGGAGATGTTTTAATGCGGTCATTTTATATAAATATACAAATATTTTCATAAATACTCTTTTCTTGTATAATTAATGTGTGATATGTTTGATACCAACCTTGCCCCTCCTTTTAATGTAATTTCGGGACTTGACTTCATCAAGAGAGAGTGAGTGCAAAATACGCCTACGTAATTCGGTAATATGAGGTAATGTGATCATGTCGTTTACCATATCCTTCTTGACTGATACATACTCCTTCTCCTTCTAAAGTGCAAAGACTGCTATTGAAGCATTCATAACCCCCTTGTGTATTAGATAGATTCAGATGTAGACCCTCTTTTATAGAGGTAGGTGCTTTCTACTTCTTCGCGTATAAGTATAAGTATGAGTGCGGGCGCGAAGACTAAAATATGAAAGTGGAAGTTTAAGAAAAGTGGCTTTGTAGTTGATAGTTGATGAATCTTTTGCTGGTGAGGATCTACAAAACAATATGGTGATATTTCGGTCTAGCATCCCTCTGAAAGAGAAGAATGGTTCTTCGAGTATCGCAAAAGTAAATATAAACTCAGAACGCTTTTACAGAGATCAAGTGAGACTATCTAGTTGGTAATTCAAGCAAGAAATAGGGAGGACTATGAAAGATGATATTGTGTGATTATCTGTAAAGGGAAGTGTAATCCGATTCCCAGATGGGAGAAGAACTTCCTCATGATGCAGATACATCACCACAATATTATTACTATTTCATATGAAACACAAATTGTGTAGCATTTCTATCTCACATTGAGACTTGCCGTTACTTCTGTTATTACTTCTAGTCAAGATCAATGATCTCAATCCCCAATTTCGTATTCCCATTCATGTCTTTACTGTTCGTTCACCCGACATTCACCAGATTCTTGTCACAACGAAAGCTACAGCTACCCAAATTCCGATCTTCGCACCTTCCACAATCATCAAAAACTCACTCCTATATGCAAAGTCCAATGTCTTATCCTGCTTTCCCTCAAAAAATCTATCAAAAATACCACCATTCTAATCTTGTTCTTCTCTATCCATCGACAAAACATGCCGCGGAAAGATCATAATTTTGAATTTTTGAATTTTTGATAGGTATTTGAATTTTAAATAATCACTCATTTACGTTCAAAACGAACAAATTGAGGGTTGTGGCTAAGAAGAAATTCACGTGCAGAGTGATGACCTGTACATTAAGTGAGATATTTCAGTCCCGAACATTGTTGAGCTCCAATGTCGGGACATTCCGAGAGAGAAGAAAAAAAAAGAAGAGGTGCGCCACAAAGGCCTGCCATATGTGGCCCTAGAATGTAATTGTTAGTTCATATTGATAAATTGAATTGGATCAGAGCGTATGAGATTGAGATAATGGTTCATACCTGCAGCCGCGCAGCGCATTCATCAAATCCCCTTCGAAGGTTGCCCTTTAAAAGTTCACTCAGAAATAACGTTAGGAACGGTGCTTCTTTTTTAATCATGACCAAGGACTGAACATAAGAGTAGGAGGCAAGAGAAACTTGCTTTATGTTTGTCATATTTAACAGGAATTGATGGGATTATTTCTTTTGATATGGATTTACTTTTGCTGCAGATATGGCCCGATTTGTTTGGAGTGAACTGGTTTTGAGAAAGAGCTCTCCTCTAGCTCGGCGAACATTTGGTAGTGATGATGTTCACCTCCTTTCTCAATTTGCATGAAGGGTGGACCACCTTGGAGACTTCATTTTGGAGCTAGTAACAAGGTTAGGGTCATTGGCTTACTGGTGATGATTAAGATTTGAGTATTAAGGAGTGGGAAGGAGAAATACATTATGGGAATGATGATACAAAAGATTAATCAAATTGAAGATGGGAGTTGTACATTCATGAGGACGTTTTTTGGGTATTATACTAAGAGGGTGCGGTGTTGGGACATTCTTTTTGTGTCTACATTTTCACGTCTGCTGCGGCTCTTTTACCCTCATCTTTTCTGTGTCTGGTAAGCTCGAGCTTCAAACATTGAGCTTCATTCCATCTTCTAAGTTCTGAAATTGATTGAATGAATATGAAAATGAGGCATCTCAAGTTACTGAATCTTATTTACCTTTTCAAACTCATCTGACTTATTTCTCTTCTATTCATCGTGTATTCAGTCTTTATGCAGTTGTTTTACTACATACATTGAATACGCATTCATGATGTAGGATCATCTTCTATCAAAGATCAATATCCCTTTACAACTATTGCTTATTCAACATATATCCAGAGTATCTAATAGTCCGAACTGCAGTCCAACAATATAAGGGTTTGGATGTCTAAAAGCAGTTGAGAATTTGAAACAATCCAATATTCCAATCAAATTCAATATTTCAAATAATTTGAATGTTCTAATTGGTTTGGAGATTTGATAATTTTCATTGTTGGACTACAGTCTGGACTATTAGACACTCTGCATGTATCTAGATATCATTGTCGTAAACCACAATACAAATTTCACGTTCCTTCCCTCCTCCATATCAACACTTAACCTTCAAACCGCAAGATCGATCAGACAACACTACCTCTTACTTTATTCCAGATACATATAACTCCTACTACAACCATGCGAGTTAGAAAATCAAATTCTCTTCTAGATGATTGATATGGACCATCTTATATATAGTCATCTATCTCCGCAAAGTCCTCATCTCCAACCCTCGCTTGACACCAAATATTCTTGTATCAGCCCACCGGTCCGATATTTGATACTTATTCAGCTACCTATCTCCCCCCTTAATATGATTATTTATATCATTAACGAATCATATATATCTTGATATTCTCACGCAATTTCAGTTCTTAACAACATAATCATCCCAGAGAATACTCAACCTACTAGTATCTCATTCCTGTATAATATTGAGAAAATAAAATTTAAAGAACAAAATAAACAAGAATGATTCATGGACTTTAGAATCCTCATGGCATGATCCTCTTCCAGCGAGAAGTTCGTAAAGCGAGTGGTGAATTGAGTTAGAAAATACATGAAATGTTCAATGCGAAAAGTGGGGCGTTGAGGGGAATCGATATTTACCGAGTTGTGTGGAGAAGTCGGTTGTTGGGTTGTTTCTGAGCGGGCATGATAGATTGTGAATGGCATGAGTGTTTAGATTATGCTTGAGATGAGATTAGAGAATTATGTTTTAATTGTGGTGATTTTTACTTAGTCAAGGGGGGTTGTGATTAAGATCAAGGATTTCGAGTAATCGTTGTTAGCAAAGTTGAAAATATTACATTACTAGAAGAAAGGAATAAGATCGGAAATTATTTGCAATGAATACTTTGGGTAAGGGAATCCATCCAAATGGATTTGCATTTGCTTATCTGAGTAGAAGTGGCAATTATACACCCAATGAACTATGTAGGAAATAATAGTATGCGATGTTACCTACCTTTTCACACACTAACAAAAGAAAAAAAAGGAGAAAAAAAAACCTAGAGGATTACAACATTAGTCCACATCCTCAAACCCAACCCAATCCAACACAAATCTGCATATTAACAAATATCTCAGATGGAATGAGTATGGAATTACGGATATAGCGTGCTATCATTATTGTAAACGATCAAATATATAAACGTGGTGATCATCATAGATAGAAATGCGAAAAGAGAAAAAGATGAAGGGGAACTTACTTTGTGTGGTATTGATAGACTGATAGCTTTGAGGACTTGATGTTTGTCGTGTTTGATGGGTGGGAGGGACATATTTGTCGTAAAGAGAGATGTGAGGAGAGGGGAGGGGAAGGTGAAAGGTGAAAGATGAGGGTGAGAGTTTGTATAGAGAGAAATCACGGCGAGCTCTGACAAATTGTTTAAGCATGAAGATACACATACAAATAAGACATGAGAACAATTATCCCCATTCCTCTACCTATTTCTACAGCCCATTAACTATCAAGATCTAGTAGCTACTTCACCCTTCCCTCAAAAGCCAACCCACTTTCTACTTCCTCTCAACCACAAACTACAATTTCAATTCCCATCTCAGCAAACCCTCTACTAGTACTCAACACCAAGACCCCATATCAACCTTCAAGTTCCAACTCATCCCCCCCCAAAAAAAAGCTACTCAAAAAATACAATCTTCCCAAACCTCCGGACCACAAAGCGCTTAAGTCCATAAGTGAGAAGGTTCAAATTTAGCACGGAGACCAATACGGAAAGAAATTGTTATTCTCCTATTCGTACCACCTACTGCATATCATTATTTCAAATCTTCGAGATTTGATGAATGAATGCTGATTGTACGGGAATAGTGTATATACGAAAGATTGATTTTGGGAGAGAAGTGAAAATGATGTAAAGTGCTAGGTTGGTAACTGTGGTAATTCCATGGTATAGAAGTCTTAAAGTTAATCATCTTCCATTCTTCCGTAGCAATTTCCAAAAACTCTATCATTTTCGCACTTTCGAACAGTGTTACCCAGTTTCGATTCTTCGGATAGGTGAATGATCTTTTCCATATCATATGAAATCACGCAGTAAAATTTTAATCTGAATATCTGTATGTGCCATGTACAGTATGTAGTAGCTACGATAATATAAATCCATACCGACTATTCCATGTATGCTCTATTCCAGCTAATCATGAAATACATCTACCACAACCCCCCACCCCCGCCCATTATAATTTCGTATACTTTTACCTCCCATAATTTTTAAGCACCTCTAGAACTCCCCAATTACCCCCTAAGTCCTAACTCATCTCCTAAAGCACTCCACACACTCCATCTAGCACGAAGCAAAATAAGCAGTAAAAATCACCGCCATACACTGCATTAGCAACGCGCTTACACCCAAAACCCCACCCGGACTGCTCATCTTACTCTTTAATCCTCCCGCTCCACTGGTACTTGTTGTAGTCTGTGCACTACCACTTGCACTGCCACTAGTACCCGTCGAATAAGGAGCTCCAGTACTCGTAGGAGTAAATCTACTAAATTCCGTTGCCGTATAGCTTGTTAATCTAGCCGTTGCACTCCCAGTAATACTTCCTATCGTCCAAACAGTATTGCCAGTATAGTAATCTATGAGAGTGAGAAGTCAGTACGTGGCTGCGGGAAAGAAAAGCTTTAGACTAGTGAATAGACATCCCAAAGCTATAGAAAAAGCCTCGCGATCAAACCCGCAAAATCAAAGAAAAATAACACTAACTGCTAACCGCCGTCTGATTTGGAAACTTATCCGATCCAAGCACCGCATCCGGCATAGTCAACGCTTGCGACGCATCGATGCTCGAGAAAAAGTTCGTAAATGGTTGTACAGGTGTAGCCGTACATTCCGCCTGACTCAAACTAGAAATACTCGCATCACTTCTCTCTCTTGTGATATTTTGATATCCATGCGCGAGATAACAATCCGTACACGCTGCTTCGAGTTCCCATAATGAGGATGGACAGATACATTCTTGCTCGGCGAGAAAATCAATAGGTGATGTACCATTGGCGAGACAGGCGTAGATGATATAGTTACTGCGCTCGCAGGGGAAAGGAGAATTGGCCATGATTTGTAATCGTTTTTCAGCTGCGTTGGAACCGACGAGAATGGTGATATTCGCTAGATTGGGATAACACATTTGGTAGAGGTAATTCTCATTAGGATGAGGCGTTGGTTGAGTTTGCCGAAGGGCAAGGGGTAATTTATTCTCGAAGGCTGACGACATGCCTATAGTAAGGAGAAAAATCAGATTTTTGCATTGAACCATTTTGATTGAGTGGCTCGATTCTGGGAATAAGAAAACTGATGATAGGATTGAATAATAAATGGATCAATTGCAGTGGGAAAAGTACAGACTAGGAACTTTAAATAACGCACGACGAAGGAGAAAAGAGCCTCCTCATCAAAAAGAAACAAGGAAACTGGTGAAGATTAGAAGTGGCGTAATATTACGCCAAGACAATGAAACAGCGTGAGTTTATATCACTATGATTCGTCTGTTGATCAACGACCTGCATATTTTGGCGCCGTTATGTTGGGGTAACAGGGGCGTGAAGAGGCACAGCAGTACCCAATTGAGGATCAGACCCACAACGTGATAGAAAATTGTCCATGGTGTGCAAGCTAAATTGAACTTCAAAATTACCTCGTAACCTGCCCAATTGAATTTACCCGGTCGGATGACCATATTTGGTTTTGAGAAGGAGCTAATGGGAATAGTGTTGATTGAATAGCCTCTGAATATATTCATTGACAGAATTGATACCAACATACTTGTATTTACCTACAGATATTATGAAGAATGTTATTAGTCATGAAAACGTAATTACTAGAACTACATAGTGGTTCGGATTTTGCTGAAGATAAAACTGAGAGAAGACCGCCTAGACTGCCCGAATTGCTTGAAAGCTCAAAATGAAGACTTCCAGACAACGAGATATTGTTTTCATGGTGGAATGATTTGAAGAATAAATTGCACACTGAATGTTACCTAAACATAAATGAGCGTGGGCGTTAAGTGCAAGTCAAAGAAGTGCTCGATGTTGCAATGCCGGATTGGGAATCTGATTCCTTCACAACGTCATCTATCGTAGCCTCCGAGATCACCAGAGCTGACTTCTGCTGAGCGTCGTCGTCTGTCTTAATTTCCAAGTTCTTAGTGGCTACTTGGGGTTGCTTCTCTGCAAGAATTTCTTGATGGTCATTGTTGACTGACGAAGAAGTTTCAATAACCACGCTGTGGGAATCGGAGCTAGCAATATTCAAGTCTTTATCAGGTTCGATTCTGGTTGCGACATCGGAAGGTGTTGAGTCCTCTCCTGTTGCAGTATCTTTCAATTTCCCACCTCTCCCATTTCTCACCTTCTTCTCAGTGTTCTTTTCATCTTCGGCGTCTTCCACATCACCATCAATCCCAGCTTCATTCTCCCCTTTAAACTCAGTCTCTTGACTCTCTTCTTTCCCCATACCCTCCTCGCAAACATTAAGCAATAATCCCTCATCCTTACTATACACCCTGAAGCCAACAATACACACCGCATTCCATGGCTCTGGTTCATCTTCATCAACCTCCCTTTCCTTTGGTGGTTTTGGCTCGTTTGGCTGATTTCGTGGCTTGAGGGTCGGATCATCGTCACTATACATATCATAATCTGAAAGAGGACTTGCACTTGATTCCCCCTCCGAAGTAAAATATGGACCTGGTCTTGGGGGAGGAGGTCCTCGACCATAGCTTGGTGGACGACTCGATTGCCTACGAAGATTAACAAAGCTTGAAGGTGGAGGTAGTGATTCGCGGCGATTGGTACCAGATCCCGGAATCATCGTATACGGTGAACGTGGAGATGAACCATTACTCTTTGGAGTTACAGGAGTTGCCTGAGACTCATTAGAAGATGGTGTAAAGTCTTCTGTCTGGACTGCCTTGTCCCTTTCATTCATGGGTTGCGTATCAATTGTAGTGCTTATCGACTCTTCATTAGGATCTTCAGTTTGTATTGATTTGTCTTGTTTCTCGACTTGAACCTCTGGAATATCCTCCGTTTGAATAGCCTGATCCTTTGGCTCACGTTCTTCTTGTTCCTTTGCCCACTCGGCATCTTTTGCTGCCTTACCTTCACGCTTCTCATAATTCTTCTTCTTTTGCCTCCTTACTATCTCCCGTGCACTGTGTCTTTTCTCCCAAAGAACTTTGCGTTTAGCAATCATGGACTCCCGGGCTTTTGCTTTATCTTGAGCCTTTCTGGATTTGATTCTTGCATCCATATGAGATAATCCTTTCTGGTGAGCCAAATCGTAAGAAATCCCAACTTGAACCAACTTCTCATTATCTTCCCTTCGACGTAATTCATCTTTCAAGACATCTTCAACACTCTGTAGACCTTTATCCCTTTCTGCTATGACCATCATGTATACTGTGTATGTTCCAGCAGAGAGACTTTTCAACTCAGCGACCACACTTCTGCTCATAAGATAATTTCCATGGCTTCGGATGATGTAATCTTCTTCGCCAAGTGAATTTATCTCATGAACTCGAAACTGCAATCTGAAGTGATACTGACCATGTAAACCAATAAAATACCTGCGATCAAGTTGACTCAAAACCAAAACTATTGGTGATTCCTTCTTGAGTGTTATAGTGAACTTCTGTTCAAACTCGGATCTCCATGGTACCTCTATGCTGATCCACTCTTGAGTCAATCGCCAATCGGGACTATCCACGAACAACCGAGTTCGATCGAAATGTTGATATTTGCGTAGTAAATCTTGATATGAAATCCAGAAGACACTATCATTTCCAAATTTATGGTTAAGCTCTATCTGAGCTTCAGGGGTGAATTCCTTACTCCCATCTGACCACGGACCTTCCCAATTACCTTTTTTGATTTTCCCCCATGGATTCCTTTACATCAAATTATTAGTAGTAATCCTCAACACTATATGAAAAACAAACCTCAATTTGAGGAGACGCTCGCCAGTAGATAACTCTCTAGCCTCCATGATAACGTATGCATGACCTTCAGATATTCCGTCTCTATTGCCGTAGCCATAATCGAGAAGGCCTGTAGAACAACCAAAAAGGAATTCTTTGTTGACATTGAGAATTTCGTTATGCCAAAATTCATCAGTATCAAGAATATCCGAAGTGAGAAGTTCCGTGGTTACACCTCCTGTCAAATCTTCAAGACCCTCCCTATAAAAAGTTAGCTGATAAATGAGATGATAGAGATATAATTACCCTATCCATCCTCCACTCAAAGAAAGGAAATCTCCGTGTGCTTTAGCATAAGCCTTTTCGAGAAGGGGAAGCCATGTTTGATTTGGATCTTTACAATGAGCAAAGAACAATGACTGAGACCCTGTTTGATATGTTTTTCGATATTCTTTTTCAACGTCCTCTCGGTCGGTTTGCTCGAGTAGATGTCTATGGACTGAGGGTGAATCCCAATCTGGCGATTTCAGATAGAGCTTGTCATCGATAATTGATATGATCCATTCACCATCTAATTTTCATTAGCGAATACTACTTATTGTTCGAAGGAGAAACTTACCACGATGAAACACAAAGCCATATATCCCGATTTCTAAGACGACATGGTTAAACCTAACTTTAAAATGCGAATACTCGATACTGACTTGTGTCCCATTCAACACATATTCTTTGAATTCCGTCTTTAGTATTTGCCAATGCTGTCAAACTAGACATCAACCAACAATCCCCAAGACTTCCTTGTCTGACATCCGAAGGAGAAATCTTATCTCCTAAGAATGTTGGCTTATCAAAAATTTCGTGAACTCTCTTGACAGCCTTCGGCCCGGAGGATGAAGGATTGATAAGAGCGCGTTTGCAAACTTCAAATCTTATTTCATCAAGTGTATTCAGACAATTTCCTTTCTCCCATTTCAAGTCCCAGTCTATATCAAAGCTTGCATCACGAAACCGCATATTCACTCGCCTACATTCTTTAACAAGTTTCTTAACTTTGGCTCTGCATTCTTGAACCGCTCTTTCAAAGTCTTCGGAAACAAGCTGATTCTGCGGGCCAGGTGGAGGAACAATAACGGTCCTTGCTGATGTTCCACTCGCAAAAGGCGCTGCATTTGGTAAAACTTTTGTAGCTTTACTGAATTTGAATACAGAGAATCGAGACCAAAGTTCATCGATCGTATCTTGAGGTGCTACGTATTTATTCTTCTTCTTTGATTTCTTATTGTTCCCTTGAAATGAAGGAGGAGAAGGTGGTGGTGGGGGTC
This sequence comes from Botrytis paeoniae, assembly GCA_004786145.1. Classification (NCBI taxonomy): domain Eukaryota; kingdom Fungi; phylum Ascomycota; class Leotiomycetes; order Helotiales; family Sclerotiniaceae; genus Botrytis; species Botrytis paeoniae. The sequence goes on along the minus strand of PQXI01000321.1, from coordinate 17,776 downwards.
TTGGATCCGGTTGGCGTCGTCTTCTACTATTATCGGAATCGCTTGATGATGCTGTAGAAGACATGATACCTTTGAGGATTGACGGTCGTCTGTCAGAGTCAAAAGGTAAGAAAATAAACAATTACAACGATAGTCAAACGAAATGAACGATCTCTTAAATAAATTTACAATGTTGATGAGATACTTGAAACACTATCACTTTCCAGCCTTGCACTCTCATTCTTCATCAGCTTACCACATAGGCAGACACTGCCCCCAAATGCCTTTTGCTGTCGCCTCCACAAAAAGGAAGGCTCTCATCGAACCATTTGTTCGGAAGAAAAGATGTGCATAAGTTGGCAGCCGATAAGGTCGCACGAGACTCTTATTGAATAATCCATTGCTTGCTTATTCTTTACCCTTTACCAGGAGTACTTCTTTTCAGCCGCAAAGCTTGGGCGTGGAAATGACACCCATTCGATAGAAGTGCCTTGTAATAGAATGACACAAGATTCGAGGTGTGTATGCATTTATAGATATTATCAGCAAGTCAATGTTGATATTGAATGTTCAAATGTGAACCACTTGTTACGATGAGACTTCAAAATTCGGAGGACTGGCTAGAGACTGGACTGGCTCGAGACTGGCTAGAGGTACCCAGTGGTGCACAGACCTTGGTTGGCTCAAGAATGTCGGCTTTCGGCTTTATCAGGCAAGAAGCAACAAACGCTAGCCATTGATGAATCTACGCCAACCATCTTATAATTACCACTTCATGTTCATGCATATGTGATTACTTTGTACGCAGATGTGAATTAGACGTATGAATACCTCAATACTCCAATAACTATTGGAAGTTCACAACAGTATGGAATTGTTGGCGTCGTGTTGAGCCTCACATCCGGCCGTGTCTTTTTCGTCTCTTGCACCACCCACCTTATTGTTCCGGTACTCTCAAACTTATTACGCTAGAATTCCGCAAGGCTTTTCATGTCAAGGCTTTTCATGTCAAGGTCATGGTTCTCAAGGCTTGGTCTAGATATGAACCCCTAGCCAGAAATCGTCATTGCGGTATTCGACCTAGAACTTGGAGATGAACTTGATACATTGTAGACATTACGATCCCAAGTAGATGCCGTTGAAGCTATCTGTAAATCTTATTTTGGTGCAAGTCATCCCGCTCCGGCCTCGTGTATTGCGTCAGATAAGCTTAGCATCGAGATGAAAATGAAGATAACAATGTCTGCTTGTGAGGCTGAATACTTATAGTCAAAGTCATTATGAGCTTGCTGCTCTCTGCTTTGTCGATTCATATGTCGGCTAAGGTACCTGAGATGCTAAGAATGTTATATTTCTCGCGTCCCCTATTATAAGTCAGTCAAGTTCTCATTGCACTATTCACTTTGGGATAATGATGAACCATATCGATTAGCACGTTGGACTTTCAACTCGTGTACCGCTCGCTCGACCTGCCATTCACAAATTCGACGACAACACTCCCAAACGATCCCACCAATCAGAATGACTTCAAATGAACAATGAACGGTAAGCATCCGTTCGCCAAAACATCGGAAAACTGGATTCGGTATCTCGGTTTAATTTAGATGCATGTTTGGTGGGGGTACAAGAAATAATTGTTGAACCCCTCACAAATCATAGGTGGTTCTCTCGTTCTATCAAGTACAAACTCACACGACCCCTTTCCTTCTTAGCATTGCCACTTTATCATACATGTTGATCTACTGTTGCGTGATTATACAGGCCAAAGAATCTCTCTTCTCAAGATTCAATGAACCACCGACGCAGTCACCTCATCCCACTTCTCACTTCCAATACCTAGTTATCCGGTCGTACCTTATTCTTGAAATGCCCAATCCCGGATACGATCTATCCATAATTATCTTAGTATGGTGAATCCACCGCGGGGTACAGGTTTGGAAATCATTGATTCGATTATCAATCGATTATGTGCACTGGCTCAACCATCCATTTGTCCCCCGCGCTACGGCAGGAATGCCAAAGTATGAAATGTTATTGCATAAGGTCCTGTTGTCACTGCGGCAATTAGAAAGTAGTCAAACCTGATGAACCAAAATATCAGATCTTTCTCTTTGCCCCACAATTCAAAAAGGATACTCCGCAATACTTTCTGGTTGTATTCTTCCTACTACTTAAAATACTTCATTCCCTAAAGTCTTTCTTCGTGCATTAATTGTTCTTTTTCTCCTTTCTAGATACCCACTTGTTGATAGACAATTTTATCGATACTTATTTTACTTTCATCCATCAACACTTCCCCAAAAAGATATCACAGGTTCTCTTTTAGTTCATCATGGAACCCTCAAATTATGAACAAATACCAGACAAGCCAAGATATATTGACTTTCCATCTCTGGAACATGGTACTGTTATAAATGGAAAATTGGCCCTGAATCGATGGTCTCATACAATTACAAATGGTCATGACTTTCCAGGAGCTCAGGTAAGAATATACAAAGCATGGTCAATGATTATATGTACTGAATCTGTTTCTAGGCAATGCTTTACGCGGCAGGAGTGCCAAATCGAGAAATGATGAAGACTGCACCTCATGTTGGAATATCTACCGTTTGGTGGGAAGGAAATCCATGCAAGTATGTTCTCTATCTTTGGATATACAATCTACCACGAAGAAGATAATGGATTTAGCTGACATGGTATTATAGTATGCATCGTAAGTAACACAAGATAAGGAGATCTTCCAAGACATACAATTTAACAAATGCTTGTAGTACATGACCTCGGAAAGCTAGTCAAAGATTCAGTACAAAAGCAAGGTATGCTCGGATGGCAATTTAACACTGTGGGAGTCAGTGATGCCATCACCATGGGCGGAGAAGGTTTGTAGAACGTTCTTATCTTGAGGGATTTTCGTTAACACGTAGCAGGAATGAGATTTTCTTTACAGACACGTGAGATAATTGCAGATTCAATCGAGACTGTCACATGTGCCCAACACCATGATGCAAATATCTCAATTCCTGGTTGTGATAAAAATATGCCTGGAGTAAGTATGGTCTTTGATGTTTTGGTGGAGATACACTACCAGAATCCAATTCCTAATATATAAGATACTGTTTTAACATTGGGACAGGTCATCATGGCTGCTGCACGTCATAATAGACCATTTGTTATGATTTATGGAGGTCAGTTTGTTTGTCACCATATAATTCAGAAGTCTGACTCGCTCTAGGTTCAATTAAGAAGGGTTTTTCCAAGTTGATGAAGAAGGAAATCAATATCAGCAGTTGTTATGAAGCAAGGTAAGGAAATATCCATTGATCTATATGTTTACAGTTCAAGTTTAACACAGTGGTTGTATTTAGTGGTGCATTTACCTATAATAAACTTCATGCGGCTGTTGAGGGCGCAACTCCAAGTGATGTTATGGTAAGATCATGATCGATGTGTTGGGTTCGATCTCTCATTAATGATTGTGTAGGAAGATTATGAACAAAACGCTTGCCCCGGTGCTGGTGCTTGTGGTGGGATGTATACAGCTAACACTATGTCTACCGCCATCGAATCTATGGGACTGTGTCTTCCAGGATCTTCGTCAAACCCAGCCGATTCACCAGCTAAGATGAGAGAATGTGTTAAAGCCGCAGAAGCAATCAAGATTTGCATGGAAAAGAATATTCGACCACGAGACTTATTGACCAAGGAATCTTTTGAGAATGCTTTGGTGATTACAATGGCACTTGGTGGAAGTACTAATGCTACACTTCATTTCCTGGCTATGGCTGGTACAGCCGAAGTACCGCTTTCTATCGATGATATTCAAAGAGTAAGCGATAAGATCCCATTTTTGGCAGATCTACAACCTTCCGGAAGATTCTGTATGGAGGACCTCTACAATATTGGTGGAACACCAGCTGTCATTAAGCTTCTCGTTGCTGCGGGCTTGATGAATGGTGATATCCCAACTGTTACAGGAAAAACCTTGAGAGAAAATGTTGAAAGTTGGCCATCACTACCACAAGAACAGACTCTTATTAGACCTTTGAGTAATCCAATCAAAAAAACTGGTCATTTACAGATTCTTCGAGGAAACCTTTCACCTGGTGGAGCAGTGGCAAAGATCACAGGCAAAGAAGGTCTAGTATTTACTGGAAAGGCGATGGTTTTTGATAAAGAACATGGACTTGATCATGCATTAAATAAGGGTGAGATTCCTCATGGAGAGAATCTCGTCTTGATTGTGAGATATGAAGGGCCTAAAGGAGGACCGTAAGTTTCTTTCGCAGCATTTAGAGTGTCCCTAGGTGTTGTTATGCCTTTCCTTGTTCTAAACCTAACTTCTAAATAGTGGAATGCCTGAGCAATTGAAAGCCAGTGCAGCAATTATGGGTGCTGGTCTCACGAATGTCGCTCTTGTTACCGATGGACGATATTCCGGTGCTAGTCACGGATTCATTGTAGGGCAGTACGTAGTACCATTCCCCATATAACTTTCCCTCAGCAAATTATTTCCATTCAAATCAAACCTTCCTCCAGTGAACATCTCACTAACACAACTCAGCGTCGTCCCCGAAGCAGCAGTCGGTGGTCCCATCGCTGTGGTAAGAAATGGCGATATAGTAACCATATCTGCCGAATCTAATACTTTAAGTATGGATGTATCAGATGAAGAAATTGCAGAGAGACTCAAGTCTTGGAAACCTCCCAAGAGTACGGTTAATAGAGGTGTATTAGCAAAATATGCTAGACTTGTGGGAGATGCGAGCCATGGAGCTATGACGGATTTATTTTAGACTCAAGATGGGGAGAAGGAAGATAAAATGGTTAGAGGTATATGCCACTTGGTAGATGAGGGTTTATGATAGATTGAGAAGATTGGGTTTAGATTCCGCATGTTAAGTTGTCTTTCGAATGCTAGAAATGTCATCAACTCGTGAATACCTATCCTCCATTGTAGCGGCTGTGAAAAGGGAGTTTCTGAACATAAATGATTTTTCTGGAGAATGACAATCTTTCAATCCTTAAGTGTTTGATAGAAGAAGAAGCATCTAGACTTCACTCAAATTCTATAGAAATACAACGCAATTTTGAGGTTGTATTCAAAAGATGTTCAATAGATGCGTGGAGCGGGTGAATATCGGTAAAACAGAGCTTAATGATGACGTTCATGACTTCCGAGCTCTTTGATTCGCCAATCTTTTCAAAGCTCAAAGTTCCATCTGAACTCTTCCCAATGCTCTATGCAACCTCATTACATTCGCACCCAAATAACTAACACATCACGGATACCAACAATATCGCAACTGAGTTGAATCCGCATAGTAGGAAAAACCTTCCAACAAACAAATAAACCCTTTCGCGGAAACAAGAGCATCATGTCTCGCCTCCGCAAACTCAGCCCCTCCATTTCCGAAATCGCAAATGCAATTATCGCCCCGCGGTCGAATATTCCAACATGCACAAGCACAAGATGGGGTTCTTGCCATAGTTTAACTCCAAGGGTTAAATATTCAAATCTATTTAAAGCCTCATACTACGCACCCTACTCCATTTCCCAACCTCGTCATTACTCCCAATCCGCCCCCAGCAAACCCTCCCCTCCCATAAAATCCACCTCCGCGCGAACATCTTCTCCCTCTTCCCATTCCCATTCGCATCCTCCCGCGACTCACGATCGTGGTCCGCCTTCTTCAGAAACTACACAGACGGATTTTTCGGTCCTAGATGTATTGGGGAATACGCCGATGCCGAGTACGAGTATTGATGCGTGTTTGAGCGATGGGTTTCATTTGAATAGTGGTGTGAAGGTGGGTGGTGATGGGGTTTTTAAGGGTGGGAAATGGAGGGGGGGAGCCGGAGTTTTGCTGGTGGGGGGTGAGGCGTTTGGGTGGAAGCCTTGGGTTGGGGGTGCGAAGGAGGGGGAGGAGTTGGAATTGGTTAATAAGAAGGGTCAGTTTGAGTGCGGGGATGAGGCGTGGGGGGTTCTGGGGTGTGTGTGGCCTAGACCTGGTATGTTTTTTTCTTTCTTTCTTATTATTTGCACTTTTCATCTTCTATCCTCTTCTTCCCCTCAACTATTCTACCATAAAAATCCAAACTCTCTAGACTAACAGACCCCCTCTCCAATAGATCTTTTAATCCTCGGCCTAGGAAAAGATATGCGACCTATATCCCCCAAAACCCGCGCATATATCAATGGATTAGGGATTCAAATAGAAATAGCAGATACAAGGAACGCAGCAGCGCAATTTAATTTATTGGCAACGGAAAGAGGGGTTGGAAGTGTGGCGGGAGCATTGATGCCGATTGGACGGTAGATGGGGGAGGGTGAGATATAGTACAAGATTGGGGTTTCACGGAACAAGAAGAGATATATCTACACGGCTATGAGGTATAGGCTATCATGATACATAACGATAAGAAATTCAATGGACTAGAGATGGGACGAAGAGCTATTATCACCCTGCAAACATTTCGGGGAGGAAATGAGGAAATTTTACATCCGTAGGATGACGGAATCTGAGGATTCATATCATGAAGATACGATATCTCGGCCGCTATATCCTGTACATCGCAGCTCTAGGGAAATAGCTGATGATATGTTGTATTGTATCATTATACATTTGTATCGATTCCAGATTTGAGATATTCTTGGGATACATAGATATCAATATCAGTGAGTATAAAAGTATGAAATATCAAGTAAAGAACCTAAACTTCGGATATAGGTACCTAGTTACAATAAGATTACTTGATGAAATGTAATGCGTTTACGTACTTTTTGTCTCTGTGAATAGCTGGCTGCTGATATTTGGTCTGATATTTGGCTGGAAATAGTTTCAGGGTGACGTAGAGACATAGCATAGATTGATATAGAGGAAGAAATTAATGAGAGAAGGAGAAGGAGGAGGAAACTAGGTGCAGAAAGACGAAATGTACGATATGAGTATACTTTTTTGGTTATTTTGATTTAGTTTATATATTCTACAGGGTAGGTACTGAAAAGAAAAAGATGACGGGGAAGTAGGCTGATGGAGAATAAGATAAGAATGGGGAAAGGAGAAAGGGAAAGGAAAGGGGTTCTGAGACATGGGGATAAGGAACGAGGGGTTGAGATTATGGGTGTGGGCGTGGGTGTGAGGAAGGTATGAGAACGTTATGTGCTGGTGAATCTGTGGGTTTGAATATTAGTGGTGAGGATTGGGATTCTTTGGATTGGATTGATTTAGTTTGGGAAATGCGGTGCGGTGTGGTGTAGTGAGGTGTGAGATGGTGTGAGGATGTGGATGTGGATGGGGATGAGATAATATGGGAGGAAATAGAAGTTGGGGATCTGGGGGAGAGGTGGGGGGGAAGGGGAGAAGGGGAAGAGGATAAGAGGAGGTGGAATACTGGGGACATGAGAATGAAAACAGGAGGGTTGAGCTAGGCTGTGATTTGTGAGAGAGGGGGATTCTGGAAGGATGTTCTGGAATGAGCGTGGAAATGGAACCGAACCGATCTGGTTTTCTATAGAAAAGAATGCTACTCTGTCTAGTCTGAACAGACTTCTCGAGACACAAGGAGACTTCATACAATACCACACAATATCTCCTCCCCTCAACTCCATCAAAGTAAAGGCCCAAACAGTATCTACCACAAACCCACACATAAACCCATGACCCCTCACCACCAAAAATAATCGTCTCATTTCCACGTTTTATTACAAATTATGTATGTTTCGTACTATGTAATGTTGCATGTTACATGAAGAGATGAAATGAGATATGAAATCATTGTGATGGGCTTGTCAGACGTGTGAGTTGAAGTTGTGGTTGTGGGACGGTGGTGGGAGATTGGGGATAGTGTGGGATTGTGGGATGGGGTGAGATGCGATGAGGATTTCTTGGAGGGCAGGGGATTTTTTAGGGAACGGCTAGCTGGGACTTGGGTTGGGGGAGATAAATCTGTCGTCTTGATTAGGTACTCATCCAGATTCCATAGTTTGGAGAAGCGATTGTAAATATGGAGTATTGGTTACCTCAATAAGCAACGCCATGTGGGGTAAAGAAGATCGCAATGCTAAAGTGATCTTTCAATACCTACCTATCTTCATATGAAAGACCACCCAGAAACATCTAGCTACCTAGGTATAAACAAGCGATATTTAGCGGAAGTCCAGGGGCCAAATGAAAGTAATATGCCATGATTCATTGCTATCCGTATTAAGGAGGGGTAATTGTGGCAGCTTGACTGGAAGTTGGGAATATCCAAGGCTATCATCTAGACATGTGTCTGCCCACGACAGATATACTTTGGAAAGAGCCTCGTTTCACATGTGAGGTTGTACCTAGGTACTCGGATGTGTGATACATAATGTGATTCGTGATCTACATTATTCACCACACCTAATAGCGCAGTATGATAGTAACCGAGGTGTTCTTGATTTGCTCGGCCTTCTTACTAGAAGTTGAGGATGGAGGCAAGATGGAGGCAAGATGGAGGCAAAATGTAGGTAATCAGAAATGATAAGTGTGTTCATTCGCTAAAAGAACATTAGTGGCGAGGAACTGGCTTAGCGGCATAGTCATCTCCAAATGTAAAGAGTCGTGAAAGTGTAACTACACCACATTCCGAGAGTAGTGTCGAAGATCAAGAAGAAAGGTTTAATTATACTCGCGTGACCAATGCGGGTATATATCCGTTTGCCATATCATCTCATCTAGATTCGGCTATTTCCCACCTCGAATTCCAAGATGTAAATAGTACCAAGATCGATCTCTTCAACTTGAAGATCTGAAACCGGAAACTTTAAATGGGAAACGAAATGATAAGGTTACTCCCGCCAATCCTTTTCGCTCGTCGCATCTGGTACGAAGAGATCTTGTACTCACGTATGTAGTCTCGAACTGTTAATTGATGGAAGGAAGCACTAGAATCTTTTATGTGATCATCTGCGGACGTCATCTTGCGTAAATAGAAAGGAATTGGACTCCGTCATCTTGTGGATCTTGTACGAGGAGAATTTGTTGGAATGGTCTGATTATATGAAAGAAGAAAAGGTATTTGACATAAGGAGGACGAGTCAGAAATTTGAGGCGGTATATGGTCAGGGTGGACGAAGGAAAAAGTAAATCTGGTGGACGTTGAACTGCAATACTTGGGCTAGTATAATTAATTTATATGTTGTACACTTCTTCTTTGTCAACTTGATATATAAAGTTTTTCTTTAAACTTTTCATTTTGTGATCAATAAATATACCTACCTATGCATGTACAGACAACAATGTATTGAAAAAGATGCAGTGAAGAAGAATCCAGAGAAGAAGAAAATGAATCATAATGAATGATTCGTTATTTACTGAAAATCCCAATTAGCCAAATACATTAGTTAAATGCAACTGTATTTTACCGGCAGATTGGCCTTGTGGTTTGATAGGTCCCAAGGGTATTAAATCATGGGTATAGTTTCGGCATATACCCAGGTTTATATGTATCTAGGTTTATGTATCTAGGTTTATGTATCTAGGTTTATGTATCTAGGTTTATGTATCTAGGTATGTATGTATCTAGATATGTATGTATCTAGGTTTATATGTATCTAGGTAGGTTATCTTTTATGGTTGCACTAAATCTAAATCCAAAATGACAGAGATTTTTCCTCTTATCATGTAACATGAGACTCTGATGTGATGTCCCATGCTTCTAATATATCAAATACCGACCGAGGTGTTGAGTCCATACACTCGACTACCTGGGTAATATGGCAGGGAATAATATCACATCGGACTTTTTATCTCTGATGTAAATGAGGAAATGAGGGGTTCAATGGATCTGATGCATGGAGGGGAAAAGAAGGCGAATAAGGCAAATTGATGAGAACAAGGATCAGAAGAAGGATTTGAACGAGGCGACCAAAGATCCAAGGGTCCAATCAGTAGTCGCATCAAAAGGGAATAGATTGTCCTATTAATGGATTTATTCTCCCTAGCTATATTCACCGCCACTGGACACCGCCATATTATCGATGTTTTTGGTGATAGTGATGCTGATGGTGATGTTGCTAATGCCGGTGTAGCTGATGTCGCTGGTCCTACTTATTGACTTATTGACTTATTGATTCTTCCATGGCTGATATTGATCGCTAATGCGAATAGTTGATGGGGCTGGCAATGGCTTAAACACAAATGACTGAATGGCGAACCACGATCCCAATTCGAACAAGGGAATGGCTGACGTTGTGGTGTCATGGTAAGACCATTGGATGGGTTGTATTGCAATAGTGGTGATAGGAATCACGAAATTGAAACAAATAGATAGTAGATGGGTATCACACAAATTACACGAATCGTACAAAGAATCAAAGTCATTCCGATGGAACAGAAATCCAAAGAGTCAAAGGGGTAAAAAGAGTCAAAAAAGAGTCAATCATTATTTTATTTGTTGATTTATATTTGTTGAATACTAGGTATTATAGACCTACCAACCTATTTACCTACCATTTTATACTATACTACACAACTAGACCCTTTCTACTTCCATTCCCGGTATATATTATCTTATTTATATACTTATATCTCCATATATGATAAATCCAATCCGTTGATCCCATTTGTTGAGAGAAAATAAATATCGTCATGTTTTTGAATGTTTTACTATTTACATAATCATTTTCCGATAGGTTCACCGGTTGTAAGGTTCACTAAACTAACATGCATCAAAGACTCAGACCTTCCTCCCTTCTTTATCATTTAACTTTTACCAAGGTCCCTCACTTTATCCTTGACATTATATAGTTTCGCCATCAGGGGTCAAAGGCTTCTACATAACTTCTTTCTCTTCTCTTCTACCTGCATCTCAATCTCTTTCGAGATCCATCCTCTCAAAACTCGACCTCTCAATCCCAATTGCCTCCCATCAACTTGTCATCCTACCTCCTCCATACAATCAAAGGCGAATCAACCACGCTTCTTACTTGCCTGGCTGGCTGAATGACCTGTTCTGGAACCGCCCAATGCTCAATTCGACAGCGATTATCTAGACTAACGAATCCAATTATATTACATAGACAACAAATCCTTCTTCCTCCATTGTCACAAAGACCAACAATCCTTTTCTCTATAAAACATCTGCGACCACAGCCAAGATCATCAACTCATAATCGATACCTTCACTCCTTTCACTTCAATACCTTGATAAACGGTCAAGCACGGAAACCTGTCTTCCTATCAACTTTCGCACAGACCTTGGACCCATATACATTATTCACTGGTTCGAAATCCAAGATCAATCTTGGCGGGGTTAAACAACACCAGTATTCTTACTCATCTTTTGCAAGCTATCACCAGAAGTTGAGACTTCGAAATACCAATTCTCCTTCTTTACAATCCTTAAGCTTTCCGTCATTCTTTTCAAGGTCCTCTTCGACCCTTACAACAAATATGTCGAATTTAACTCAACCAAAGAGCCCAATCGCTCCCGACAGTCCTTTGAGAGAACAGAGAGTACATCATAGACTTGTTGAGAGACTCACCGATCGACTTGAAACACCCAGCTTAGATGATCGTTCTTATCGAGTTATTAAGCTACCCAATCAACTAGAGGTTCTACTCGTTCATGATGCTGAAACAGATAAAGCATCAGCAGCCATGGACGTCAATGTGGGAAATTTCAGTGATCCTGAAGATTTCCCTGGTATGGCGCATGCTGTAGAGGTAAATATGACTATATCAATGCTATGAGAAATTATGCTGACATATACTTTCTTTCTAGCATCTACTTTTTATGGGAACTAAGAAGGTATTGTATTCCCTTTGTCTGGAGAGGTGGCGCACTTTCGCACATCTTCCACATTAATTGATCATAATACTAACAATTTGAATAGTATCCTGTTGAAAATGCCTATTCTCAATACCTCTCCTCACATTCTGGAAGTTCCAATGCATATACCGGTGCCACTTCCACAAATTATTACTTTGAGGTTGCTGCGAAATCGGGGGAGGATGGAGACTCAAAAGATTCGACCCCTTCGCCTTTGTATGGTGCTCTCGATCGATTCGCGCAATTCTTCATAGACCCTCTTTTCCTCGACTCGACTTTGGACAGAGAATTAAAGGCTGTGGATTCGGAGAACAAGAAGAACTTACAGAGTGATCAATGGAGATTACATCAATTGGATAAATCATTATCCAATCCGAAACATCCTTATTGCCACTTCTCGACAGGAAATCTAGAGGTTTTAAAAATACAACCAGAATCGCGGGGAATCAATGTGCGGGAAAAGTTTATGGAATTCCACGAGAAACATTATTCTGCAAATCGCATGAAGCTTGTCATACTGGGAAGAGAGCCATTGGATAAGTTGGAATCTTGGGCGGCAGATCTTTTCGCCGGTGTACGAAACAAGGACTTGCCACAAAACCGATGGGAGGATGAACAGCCTTATGGACCAGACCAACTTTCGACCCAATGTTTTGCTAAACCAGTTATGGATTCTCGAACTTTGGACATTTCCATTCCATTCATTGATGAAGAACTTCTTTTCGAATCTCAACCAAGTCGATATTTGACACATCTTATTGGACATGAAGGACCAGGTAGTATTATGGCTTATATCAAGTCTAAGGGGTGGGCAAATGCTTTGAGTGCAGGTAAGTTTGATTTTGATGGGTTTATTCCAGAGGACCTAAGCAAAATTTGTCTTCAAATTCTCCAATTTATGCTGATTCTTCTCAGGTGTCTATCCAATATGTCCTGGAACTCCTGGTCTGTTCAGTTGTCAAATACGTCTGACAGAAGATGGCCTCAAGAACTACAAGGAAGTTGTCAAGGTTTTTTTCCAGTATATCGCATTACTCAAGGATACACCACCACAGGAATGGATTTTTGATGAGCAAAAGGGTTTAGCCGATGTCGATTTCAAATTCAGGCAAAAGACTCCAGCTAGCAGATTCACTAGCAAAATCAGTGCTGTCATGCAAACACCATTGCCTCGAGAATGGTTACTCAGTGGTCACAGCAGACTTCGAAATTTCGATGGAGCAAAAATTTCTGCTGGACTCAATTGCCTAAGAGCTGACAATTTCCGTATGCAAATCTCTTCCCAAACTTTCCCAGGTGGTTGGGATTCGAAGGAAAAGTGGTATGGTACAGAATACAAATATGAGAAAATTCCAGCGGATTTCTTGGAAGAGATCAAAAAGGCTGCTACAAGCAAGAAAGGAGAACGTTTCCCAGAATTACATTTACCTCATGTAAATCAGTTCATTCCAACTAAACTCGAGGTTGAAAAGAAGGAGGTTAAAACACCCGCCATTTCTCCCAAGTTGATCAGAAATGATGACTCGGTAAGAACATGGTTCAAGAAAGGTCAGTAATTTCCCTTCCTCATGCCAAAAACGTATAGCTAATTCGTTTTTAGATGATACTTTCTGGGTTCCAAAAGCAAATCTTTTCATCCAATGCAGAAATCCTTTACCAATGGCTACTGCAGAGAATTCTCTCAAAGCAAGAATGTATACCGATTTGGTCTATGATGCATTAGAGGAATACGCCTATGATGCTGAGCTTGCAGGACTCGAATACTCTGTATCAAGTCATTCAATGGGTTTGGAGATTAGCGTTTCCGGATACAATGACAAGCTCCCTGTTCTTTTGGAGAAGGTCTTGACTACTATGAGAGATCTTGAAGTCAAACAAGATCGATTTGAAATCATTAAGGAGAGACTGGCAAGAGGTTTGAAGAACTGGGACTTTCAACAACCTTATAATCAAGTCGGTGATTATATGAGATGGCTCAGTAGCGAGAAAGGCTACATCAACGAGCAATATCTAGCCGAATTACCACATGTTACTGTGGACGACATTCAACAATTTTACCCCCATCTATTAAGACAGATGCACATTGAAACTTTTGTACATGGAAACTTGTACAAGGAGGATGCTTTGAAACTGGCTGATTTAACTGAAAGTGTTTTGAAGCCAAGAGTCTTACCACAAACTCAATGGCCAATAGGTAGATCTTTGGTCTTCCCACCTGGAGCCAATTTCGTTTATCATAAGACTTTGAAAGATCCAGCCAATGTCAATCACTGTATTGAATATGTTCTATCTGTTGGAGATAAGGCTGTTCGTCCTCAACGAGCCAAGACTCTTCTTCTCGACCAAATGACTCATGAACCAGCATTTGATCAATTAAGAACAAAGGAGCAGTTGGGATATGTCGTATTCAGTGGTTGTTCGACAACAACTACTACCATCGCTTATAGATTTATCATCCAAAGTGAGAAAACTCCACAATACCTTGAAGAGCGAATCGATTCTTTCTTGTTTGGATACTCAGAAATCCTCAAGAATATGTCAGATTCCGAATTCGAAGGACACAAGAGAAGTTTGATTACCAAAAGATTGGAGAAATTGAAGAATTTGGATCAAGAATCAAATCGTTTATGGTCTCATATTGATTATGAGTACTTTGATTTTGAGCTTGGTGAGTTATTCCGTATACACTATTGACTTAAAAGTACTGACCCCTTCCAAAGTCCATCATGATGCCGCCAATGTCAAAGCACTCACCAAAGAAGATATGATCCAATTTTATAATCAATTCATCCTACCATCCTCTCCACTTCGTTCTAAACTCTCCATTCACCTCATTGCTCAAGGAACCTCTTTGCCAGAAGCAAAACCAGAGGAACAAACTGTTCTTGCGATCAACAAGGATCGTAAAGATGCTGAAGATGGAGAAGCTATTGCCGTCAAAGCTGAAGGCAATGGTACTGTACCATATGTTATCACGGATGTCCGACAATTCAAGGGTATGTTGCAAGTTACTACTGGACCACAACCGGTCAAGCATATTAGTGAGTTTGAGGAGTTGGATGCAAAGTTATAAATATGGAGTGATTAGGGTTGATGGAAGGTGTGAAGGATAGAATATCCATTCGCATCTTGGCGGATATACTAGCGCAATAGATGCGTCTAGACTAAAGTACATTATTTTATTGGACTGAATCTAATTGCAGTCTTGCATAGATGAGGAGTTGAAAGAAGATTTGGTTTGGTATTACTAGGGGGAATTGGAGAAGGTATATAGATAGTTGGCTACATTGTATTGTACAATGATTGGCTTGGTTCAATCTGGTCTAGTAGATACCCGCGATCTTCAAATGAATTGCAATGAGTTAGACAATATTTTTACTTTGCATGTGATTCCTGGCATTTGAGCTTCTGAATTCTACAACAAGATATAAAGGCGAGGATATGGTTTACCGTATATGTAATGTCTGGCGAGTGAGGCTTTGATGTTCATGAATTCATATTTATTGTTCATTGTCTCTGTGCTTCCCTCCCGTCACCTGCTTATAGGTTACCTGAGTCTCCTGGTTGTTTGGCGACAGAGGTGGAGGTGGATGTGTGTTGGGACTTGTGATTGGGACATGTAAAGCCTGATGATTGGATGATGGAATGATACGAACGAGGGTGTGGATTGGATTGGATTAGATGATATGAGGTGGGGAAGGGGAGGGGGAGGGGGTTGGTGAGTGTAGTGTGGTGCAGTCCCGTGCAGGGGAAGGTAAATTGGGAATGTGAAGGAGTATTATGGCTGATAGTTGATGGTTGGTACTTGATTGTTGATGCCCAATGGTTAAATTTTGATATTTGGTAGTTGTTGATTGAAAATTGAGAGATGATGAATCTAGCTCTCTTTCCAACCTTTTAGTGGAAGGGACGGAGAAGCGAGGTTAGGGGGTTGGTGAAGGGAAGGGGAGAGATGGGGATGAGATGCTTGTATGGTTGGTTTGAATCGGGTTGGGTTGGGTTGGGGGGAATGGCATGTGTATGTGATGGAAGAGGGTTGTGACAGAAGGATGTGTTACGCTTTTGGAGAAATTTGCGTGGTTCTCTCGATGTTGATGGTCTAGAATCTGCGGGATATACTAGTACTTCCCGAGGTCGTGCTGTGATTTTCATGGACTGCAGAAGGGTTTATGGGGTGTGGGGGTATGAGGTGATGGGGTTTATGTGCTGGGTTTTGTAGGGTGATATGGTTGTATGGTGATATGGATATGAGGGTGTGAGAGTATGAGAGTGATTGCATGATATGGATTGGGGCAAGCATGAAGTTTTGAAAATTAGGGGGATGGACGGGAGGGATGGAGGGGGTCTGGGATCACAAGGGGTTTTGTTTTCGTATTTGTATTGTTATTTTTGGGTTTAAGGGCTCGAGAGCAATGTGTGCAGTTCGATCTCTGGAATTGCTGGGCTTTATATGGTTAGATGAGTTAGATGGTAATGTAGCAATATGTGATGTAGAGTCTTATATGTTCAGATACACGATTTGAGACCCTTTAACATTGAGGAGAGAGGGGGGGAGAGGTAGGGGAAGGGGGATCATCGGGGGGTTTCTTTTTACATCTGCACTACCATTTTTAGATATAGTAGCTCAAAGGAATTCATACAAAGCGCCCCCCGGAGTTAGTTCATTTTGTTGTGTTGGTGCTCAACAGTTATTAGGGCTCTTTGATGAGTTGCCTAGCGGGAGGGGGGAGGAGCGCGGTTGCCCCTCTCCACAGTGAATGAAGGGGGAGAATGAAAGAGACGATCGTAAATGAAGCAGACAACTTGATAATTACTTCTTTAACTGAATAAGACATGTGATGAAATAACGTGTTCTGTATCACGTAGTGGAATCTGGGTATCTATATGGTAATATAATTGTTTGCCATGTATTGACTTTATTTAGCTAGCGTTTCGGAAATAGGTGCTCACTAGAAAGCCGCCCTAATTTAGTGAAAATTATCTGGAATCTTTTAGACCACCAGAATTAAAGAGATGTAGATACACACAAGAAACCCATCATTCGAAAGGAATTGGCTACACAAGATTGCCTATCTCTTCATAACACTCTTTAGATTGTCGCATATCATCTTGAACAATATGAAGTTGTATCTCTTTTCCTACAATTCCCTCCCTGTCTACATTGTCCTTTCGAATTACTAGCGCAAAATAAAACTTCCTAGCATGGATCATCATCTTAATAGCCCATCTAGCCCTAATTCCATGACACCACCCCTTTCACTAGCGTGTTGAATATAGCTTATCTAAATTCTATTTACAGTAACTAGTTTATTGAAATAGGGTAAAATACGCGACTGTATAAACAAACACTAGCTTATATCCGCACATTCGTGGCATTTCGTATGTACAATCTTCCGCAAAAGAACAACGTTGATTATCAAGAATAAAAGAGCTTCATACAACACAACACAACATCAAATCAACCTCAAAATTAAACGCCAACATCTATCGACCTTCAACATGAGTTCCCCACCCCCAGAACCACAGCCACAGCCACAAGACTGTCGCACTCTGATCAGGTCTCCAGATCGCGTTTATCGCTGGATCGAGGGTACCGGCGAGTTCAACGATCAACCTATTTCACCATCCAACAATGTGCCAAATAGTCCTCTTTCTGGAAATCAATATGTCCTAGACGACGGAGTAAATTTAAGAAGCCCTTCAGTTGGCTCTCGTCCAGGAGCCTCGCATGATGTGTTTGCTGTTGCATTCAACCAAGAAGGTGCGCAGACTGGTGCGGGTTTCACTGGTAAGATAATACCTTCATGGTGTAAACACAATGCATGCTAATCAACAAAGCAGGAAATAATCAACAACCAAACCAAGAAATTTCGAATGCCCCGCCAAGTCAAGTACTAGCTAGTCACCACAACTTCCTTCGTCAACTTCAATGGCGTAACGAGTATCTTCTCCGCAACATCTGCGAGTACTCACCATTTACAAACTCGGGAGATGATGC
>PQXI01000320.1:0-32666 GCA_004786145.1 Botrytis paeoniae | reverse complement strand
TATAGAGATAGAGAATATACAAGTGAATAACCTCAAAAAGGCCCTCAAAGTCAACCCTAAGCTTCCCACCATTCCCTGTAGAGAGTCATAATCTTAACATAAATAAATAAATAAATAAATATAAAAGATAGGACTACCCACCCCCTACCCCCTTTCCACTCTCCCCACTTATCCAAACTCACCTATCACTCATCTATCCGCCCCTTCATTCACCCCTTTATTCATTCACCCTAAACTATCCATTAACAAAAAATAAGAACACTACAACCTACAACCTACCTACCTACCTACCTACCTACTTAGTACCCAACCCACCCACCCAATATCCAATACACCCACATCCCCACAACATAGCAGAAATCACCAACTCCAAATATCACAATATCACGATATCACAACCATACCACAATCATACCACATTAACTTGTTATTTCATAGCTTGCGCTATTTATCGTATTGTATTGTATTTTATGGCAATTATTTATACTTCCTATCCAGTCTTGACAAGAATCAGTGAAATCATTTCACATACACATACAGATGCACTCTGCAGCTTCACTTGCTATCCCCTCCAGAATTCTCCCCTAACCCCTCCATATCTCTTCCCTATCCCCGACCCCACCCTCTCCCTCCAACACAACATGACAAAATATTCGTCTTTGAGCAAAAAATGCAAAGTGCTCTAATCTCTCACTCTCACTCTTGACCCAACATCCCGCACGATTTTACTTCCCCTCATCCTACAAACTTCCCCCTAAACCCAAAACCCTAAACCCCACTCTCCCTTCATCCCACTCCACCCCTCACTTCTTCTGCCTCGTAATCTCAAAAACCTTCGTCAACCCATCCACCACCGTCTCCACATTCATCGTAACCAACGGCATCTTCTCATAACTACCCTCCTTCATAATGGCCACCAATGCCAAATACTTATTAACCTCTCTCAACATAATTGGTCTCTTATCCGCCGTAAGTACAATCACACTTTCCGCATCTTTACATGCTATTTGATCTTCCAATTTCTTATTCCATGGTGGTCCTTCTAATTTCGAGATATATTCCGGAGATCGCTGATATCCATATATCTCGGATACATCGACGATAACATCGATATAATCGCTACAGATTTCATAGGAAGGCATATCGACTGGAGAAGAATCGGTTGCGATATATATCTTAGAGAGAACATCGAAGAGGTATGCTTTTTCGAAACGACAATTGCGACAAAGATCATTGAGAAGAGCTTCGAGAGTAGCAAGATGAGGAATCAATTTTTGAATGACTTTACTAAAGGCTTCAAAGATAGAATGATTGTAAATAGATGTGAGATGAAAATTGACAGGTGCATTTTCCATTCCTTGATCAGATAGCTCATCTTGAATTCGTTGCATAATGTCGCGTTGAATGTCGAGCATATAATCATCTGATAGACCATCAACTTTATGAATGAACACTTCAATGTTAATGTTTGGGAAAGATTGATGAAGGTTGTAAATGGTACTGTTGAGACGAGCAATGGCTTCCAAGTAATCATCTTGAGCATCTATAACCCAAATTAAAGCGCCAATTTCACCAAATATAGCATCAACATCGAATTGAGCATCCTGGAAATCGATTTGACCTGGGAAATCCCAAACCTGGAAATCCATAAAGGAACTTGAGCATGTTAGTAGGTACCATCATAACAGAATCTATTGTAACTTACTGCATAGAATCTTTTTGAATTCTTGCGGTAGATTCAAGGAAGAGAGTTTCATTTGGTGGCATCTTATGAAATACAACGCTAGATATCGAAGACTTTCCAGATCTGCAGAACATTAGTAAACAATTTCATTAACTTCGATATCTCTAATATTATAACTCACCTTCTTTGACCCATCAATAATAATCTAGGTTTGCCTTTTGCGGCAACACCAGGTGCTGGATCAACTACCTTGGTAGCATCTTTCTTTTGGAGAGCGGCACGATTCTGTTCATGAAGAAATTCAAGATTTAGTGATGCTGGACTGATATGTCGAACCGGACCCATTCTAGGAGGACCATTATAGGTTTGATTCTCCTGAGTACGTCTACGCCCTATTTGTAAAACAGAAGTAGGAGAAGTAGGAGAAGTAGACATTTGACTAATATTAAAAAGAAACAATAAAACAAATATCGTACAAATAATAAGTGCAACTTTGCGAATGAGTAATACAGAAATAAGTGATTAGGTGATAGAAAAGATGTGATAACATGAAGTCGTAAAAAGAATAATGTGATATCAGCTGAATGAAATCCCAATATTTGCTTCTTGTATGTGGTGAGATGTTGTTTGCCGAAAAAGGATCAATACCCAAGAAACATTAGAACACAACAATTCAAACCCCAACTCCTAATAAAATCCCGCCAGCCTTGCCAAAGTACAAATTAAAAACTCCAAGTCAACTTCCACCGTTTGTTTGTCCAACATCAAAGACTGGCACTCATACAAAAGTCTCGGATAAGGACCAAGTTGTGCTCGGTCTTCCAAATTCGAAATTGTATAGAGGAATCTAGAAACGGGTATGCACAGGATTTTAATACGAGAATGCCTCTTTTGAAATCCTTTGAGTGACACTGGTCAAAGGAATATGAATCTTGAATTATGTATCCTTCACTCCAATGTATGTAGGGTATGTAAAAGATGATAAAATAAGGCAACAAGAAAAGCCAACAATAATGAATATCAACTCTTTCGATATCATTGAAACTTCAGCTTTCCTTATATATGTAAATGAGATGTACTACCACACCACCAGATTGGCGAAAAGAAGAAGAAGAAGAGGAGAAAGAAGAAAACAATACATATTGCAAGAAAAAAGAGAAAATGCAAAGGGGTACCTAGTGGAGCCAACACTCGTCACATTTTCAATCCAAGGTCGAAAAGCAGAGACAAAAAATCGTGGCCTGAGAGAAAATCAAATATTGGTGCCACTCATGATAAGAACCACATCCCCGGGAAGCGCAAAGAATGCCAACAACCACTCTTCAATTTTAAGGAAGAGGGAAGAGATAAAAAGGAACGAGGGAGAATGTAAAGTGGAAAACGTGGGTAGAAAGAAATACGATGAAATAAAATCAAAATAAAATAAATAAAATAAAATTCTTCTTCATACCTCCATGATAGATTGAATCTATTGGTATTCCTGGTGGTGTATTTATATATGTATGTATGTGTGTATGTGTGTATGTGTGTATGTGTGTTTTTTGTCTTTGCTGGAATGTTGGGTGGGTGGTGTGTGTGTATGTATGTATATGTATGTATGTATGTATGTGTGGGTGGAGAGGAATCAAAAAGTTTAAAAGATCCCTTGCTGAATTGAATGAATGGATTGAGATACTTTCTGAGGCTGATATCTGAGGGTTGAAACTACAAAATCTCCAATCAGTAAGCTACATCTTGACATCATTACATCTTTCTAGATCCTCTATCATCTTGCAAAGAAAGCCGTATTCAATGATTCAAACACAAGATGTGCTGTCATATCAATAGAGCCGTGTCAATATCTCAGAGAAGGTATGCCAGGTGGTGGCTAGTGGTTTCCCAGGGGGGCTGAACAAATCACTCACTAAATCTTTCTTTTGTGTCAGACTCTTCCTCTTTTCCTTATTTTGATACTCAAAGATACCTGCATCTGCTCATGAATACAATGGTATTGATGGATTTGACTTCTTTGTATTTAATTGAAGTGCTTATTGTCGTGGGTTGATAAAGACGTCGTTGAAGAATTTTTGATGATGATTGGGAAGATGGAAATTGAGGTGTTTTGTTCTGGTTTCTGGTTGGTTGGTTGGTTGGTTGGTTGCTTGCTTGGTCTATGCATCAAGTAGTAAGTAAGTAGATAAAAAAAGGTGAAGAAGTCACAACATAAGTAATCCGACCGAGGAAGAAATTGAATATGTATTGAGTACTTGAATATTCGTTACTAGATAGGTAAACGTATAATGATACATTATCTACTTACCTAGTAGATAAACAACATTTCACAAGAAATCCCCCCTCACAATAAATCTCATCTGACCCAAATACTATCTATACCTCTCTCCCACCCAAAAAGCCGCAATCAAAGCCACAGTCACAGCCACAGCCACAACCAAACCCAAATCCATCGCTCATCCAATATCATACCCGCCCACTCAAGCACAACTATCAATTACATAATCAATACACTCCTCACTCCTCTCCTCACTCCTCACTCCTCAAGCCTCAAATCTCGAGTCTCAGCCGCAAGCCGCAAGCCTCATTACCCTCAATATCTCAATCCCAGCCCTAGTAGGCTCATTCTAAATATGACTATGCCATACAAAGATCATAATGATTTACCATGGGAGCGAAATCAATCCGCATATTCTTCCCCCTCATCTTCATGTCTCACACAACGAGCATCCACTACAATAATTCATTCTGATATGCTCCTCATTCAAGTGAAAACTTGATTGTATTAATATTCTGCCTCCAAGTCAAGCCTAATAGCAAAAACCAAGAGCAGATCAACTTTTATATCCTAATATTAACATTATTCATTCCATTCCATTCCATAAGCCCACCCCATGAAGCCCCTCTTGTAATTTATTTCCATAGTCAGCATGAGAGAAGCCCCTAGTAATATATCCATAGAGACCACCTTGCCATTCTTATAATATGACGCCGTATCCAACCAGTGAAGCAATAACCCTTTCACAAAGTATTCTCCTATTCCATTGATCGTATCGATCTTTTCCATCCATGCATGTATTGCAGGTATCATATTCCCTGTAAACTCCGTCGCTACACAGATAACCATAATGCAAGCACTTTTATACTTTTGTGGGTCGCTAGACCACCTCTTCCCCATTAACTTAAAATTCCCTTAAAGATGTTTCATCTGAACCACCTTGTCACCTATACCATCTCACTATCTTCAAGACTTGGACTTGCTTCCAAAAACTGCAGCCATAAAACTTTTTCTTCTCCCCAACTTCCGCACATTCAACGACTTGGTATCCAATGCATTGTCATTAGTTGGCATTGGCGGTAATGGTGGTGTTGCCCTCGAACTGACGGATGGAGTATATTCTTCATGGGTTTGTAAATGCCTGTATTTTTGACTCTTAGAGGACTTCGCAGCCTGTCTCTTCTTACTGTTGACACTTCCCGACGAATGTAAGTTGCGGAATCCCGAGGCCTCATTTGCAACTTCTCGTTCCAGTTCTTCTATCTCACCAGCAACAGTCTTCCCGTTTGTTGCGAAATTCTCCTCGGCCAATGGCACAAATTTAATAATACCACGCTCTGGCTCAACATATAATTCAGTAGTGGCCATATAATTTTGGAGTAATGATGCATTTCTCTTGTTGGTAGTTGGTTGCATCTGTGATGGAAGCCCGGTTATAGTCATAATATATGCAGGTTCGAAAGTTCCAGCTACGATAAAGCATGCGGAGTGTTTGAGAGTGACGAAAATGGAAGATTCAGGACGCTGATAGCGAGTTGAGAGAAGATTAGAGAGACTTGTAAGAAGGGTGTGTTCTTCACGCATCTATTGTACAAAGTCTTAGCAGCCGATTTTGAATAGGCGAAGATGTAGGTTAAACAAGAGAAGAGGAGGAAAAAGCTTACAATAACATTTGTTACCAGTTCACAAAGAACCATGCTATCCCTGCTCACTCTTTCTCTCGCACTGCCCGCCGATTCTCGATATGCAAACGCATCACCATAATACTGACTTCTCTTCATTGCCAACTGCTTTTGCTCTGGTGATTTTGACACACTCGATTTCTGCATATCGCCAGGAGTACCGCGTGAAATATCTCTAGTAATTCGTTGACCTTCAAGAATGATTGGAGAGGTCGATGAGGATGGCGGACTAAGATCCATCATGTCACTATCGGCTGGTGAAGGTGGCAATTGAACGGGTAACTCAACGATCGATTTTACACACCGTGAATCACCGTTGTTATCCAATACAAAGCCCTTCTGAGAATAGATATCAACTATCCCTTTCGAAGGTGGGTCGTATTTGTTGGATATTCGCTCGTAACTTGCCGCTGTTATTGACATTGCAATGGAAAGCTCCAAAGGTGGATTTTCGAATTAGAGAACTATTGAAAATGCGCGAGCCACAGCAAGAGGAAGGAATACAAGGATTTAAAAGTAGATGTCTGATGTGAATGTTGGATATTGTGATGTGCGCAGTTATAAGACAAATCGAAGTATTGAAAAACTGAGCCACGAGATGATAGACCTAGAAGGTATGTAGAGGTAGGCACCAGTTATAGAATGATTCCTCGGGTTTCCCGAAGTCGCCCGTCCTTCAATATGAATGCATGCGATAAGAAGCGATAAGGCTGAATACTCGTACTTGGGATGAATGATTAGCCAAAAATGCAAGTCTGACGTGTAGTGATGATCAAAAAAGTAATGTCAAACAGATGAATGTTGTTTTTGTAAGAGCAGAGTGAGATGAAGGGTAGCAAAGATCAATGAAGGAACATTCCTCCATGGAAGATATGGAAGAGGGAGAGAAAGAGGTAGAGTAGCGAGGGTAGCAGACTAAAATAGGTCAATAGTTTTTGGCAGGTGCGGGCGGTACTGAGCGGACGAGAGAGGCGAGGTAGGTACTAGAGACGATCCAGACTCTTTTATGGAATATCATGCAGGCTACAGCAAAAAGTTTAATTCTGTACGGAGTCTGTACAAAAGTCCTCAGCAATGATACGTACAAGATCTACAATCCCGGTTAAATGGGGAAGCATTTTACCAAAGAGGTATAGCTTCTTATCAAAAACCATGTCAAATTTGTCGATCTAAATCCTTCGACGGAGCGAGCCTTCTCGAGGTTGGGATTTAATTGATATTCCCTTCATTTGATTGGTCCAGCGCACTGCTAAAAAGCGAGGAAATAGCTTAATCGGGCCTTAATCATCAAGCCTTGAAACTATAAGAAGCTTGGAAACCTGACTTGAAATTCTTCAATTTGCACAGATCAGATTAAGGTTGGAGCTTGATTCTTTTCTACGATAGACTTCTGATTCGCGATACCCACATACCTCACTTGGGACCTAGTAGCTATTGGCACGCACATAAGTAATTTGGCGAACGGGCATCTCTTCAACAGAATCTCCCAAAGAGACCCTCAAACCATCAAATTGCGTACACAAGATATATCTTGTCTTTGCCACGATGGTGAAGATAATCCTGTGTATACAAATAGAGATGACGAAAGCAAGTATCTGTGGTTAAAAGGTTCCAAATGATTCAAGTATTGTGTAGATACATACTATCTTGGTAGGTACTCATCATTTGGACTCGTTGATTAGGTAATCATATTCGGTGTAACATCGTCCCGTTCGTATATTTATCCATATAACTATCCGTTCACCCAAGGATTAAAGTAAAGTAAGCAAAAAGCATACCTACTCTTGCTGCTGCCATCCATTATCAAACAGCACATTATAATTATCATTAGTATAAACTTTCTTTCCCAACCTATCTACTACATTTCCCATCAAAATCAAACATAATTCCTTCTTTCCATCTATCCATCCCGTCCTGCAGTACCAACCTACCTGTCTCTTTCCGTGAAACGTCTCCATCCCATCCCATCACAAATCCCACCTACCACATTCAACCACTATATCTAGTATCCCGTATATTATCGGTCCCTTACAGCATCGGATACGAGAATTCATATTTACATGTATCTTAATTAATATTATTACTCCGCTTGCTGCGCTTATTCACGCCAAGCCGAATGACAGAAAACTGGAATCAAAGACTCATCCATCTACATGCATATACAACACATATTCCGTACGACGAATGATTATCAGATCAGCAACAGAAAGCTGGGCATTCGCGCAATCGCCATAGAAAGAAGAGAGAACCCCCCTAGAACCGAGATCAATTCCAGGGCCTCACTTGCAGGAAAGTACAGAGTCAGAAGTCGTGAAATGTTACGTGCATGAATGGTGACAAGTAGGCTTTGGGGCGGTGGCAGTGAGGAGTGACGATGGGTACGAGATTTAAAGTGATTTTTGGGTTGGGTGTGACGCGGACATTTCGTTCCTAAGGTTGTGTGATGGTGTGGGTGTGTGGGGGATTTACATTGTGCTGTGTTTTCATTTGTTACTCAAAGTGAAATGCTAACGATTGGCTGTGATGGAAATATATTTATTCGAAATCAAGGAGAATCTTTCGAATAAAAATGGTTCAAGAAAGTGAGGTAATCTTTAACAACAACACACTGATCATTTTCTACTACATAAGATACCCACACATTTCTTGTTATACACGTCGTATCTAGTTTTACCAAGAGACAACCCACCATATAGCCAAGACCTCAACACTATCGACCTCAAATCAAATACCCTGCTTAATCTTCTGTCGTACGATCTCATCTCTCTCCCATATTATCACTGTGGCTGCTCCAATTGGACCAGCTATCAATGTCCAGACACCAATTTTAACCAATAATTTTCTCCTCAAGGCCCCGACCGGATTCCCCTTCCCTGCGAGCATCTCTCGGATCTGATATGAAGGAAGACTCGTGTCCGGTTCTACGATGGATTTTTCAGTCGTGGCATTGCGATATAATAAAATAGCCCATAACAAGAGGGCTGTTGAGCCAGTTGCTAAATCCCATTGAAGAAATGTGTGAGTGCCATTTGCTAAATCCGAAACCCGATGAGAAAGTGGAAAGGGGAAGTAGGGAACATAAATATCGAAAAAGTTCAGACTAGCATAAGGAGAAAGCTTGGGTAAAATATCTGTAATGACAGAGGCGGGGACGAGGGCAATGAAGAGAATAGGAAGGTGCGTCAATACACATAAGGTAAGGGTGAAGCGGTAGACATGCTTTGCGCTGCTAATGTATGATGCTCCTTGTGATGCTGGTGGTTGTTTGGAATCTTTTGAAGAGAGCTTCGGTCCAACGAATTGAAAGAATGAACGGAGTGTCCATTGGATGATGACTGTCCAGAGTGGAAAGGGTTGCCACAAAGCAATGAGTTTTTGATGGGTTTGTCCTGAAACCTGAGATGGGGCATCAAGGCCCATAAGAATAGATGGGACAATGTATGCTAGGGTGATTGAGAGTGGTAGAATCTTTAGATCCAGGGACGAGATGAGTAGAACGCTATTCGAATGCGTCCCTGGAAATGGTTTTGCGATTGGTGATGTTAAGAGGTGGATGAAAAGGTAGAGTGGTACTGTAACTGCATATGTAATGTTTTGGAAGATTAATCCAACTGTCCCGATGCTGTGTATGGTCAGTAATGTTCCTTGAAAGATACATCATCTGATTTGCCACCATCAAGGTACCAAATAAAATCAGGAATAGATAGCCCTGTGTTATGTCAAGAATCACCTACAAACTAACAGCCCTTCCCTTATTCCCACTTCTCAAACTTTCCATCACCAATAATGTCCATGCAGCTCCGAATTGTCCCAGTCCATAGAAACTATTCAACCATAATGCAGCATTTCCACTATCAACAACCGGGGCAAAGAACGTCACGAGAACAGTCAATTGCCTATCGAGAGCTCTGATCCCCGTATAATCTTTCAATAACAAATATTTCGCATTGGGGAAAACGGCGGAAGGTGTTTTTTGTCTAACAAGGCTGGTGATGTGTTCGAATGTCCCATTACTGCCTCCAATGACCAAGGTTCCGAAGAAACCGATGAGAGATAGCAAAGGAAGAGCGAAGAGTGTGATGGTACGGAGTTGGAGGTGGTACCATTTGCTAGGTTTGTGACCGATTAGGTGGGTTGGTGAGCGAGGGGATGTAGGTGGAGAGGCTCCCGATGCGCGTGAAGATACGATGGACTGTCAATCTTGTAAGCTAAGATTCTTAAATTTCAAACTCACGCATACCATAGTGTTTAGATCGTCAAGCAAATCATCACACAATCAACAAATGAGCGAGAAATGATACAAATACTTCGTGATAGCAATAAAACTCAAATGTCGACAGAAAAATAGAAGACAGCTGGCCAAGTAAAAACATACCAAAGAAAATACAAAGAACTCCTTACCTTCCCATCATTACCAATCTCTTTTTCTTTTTTCGAGTCAGACGAATCCATATTTACATATCTTATGAGTTTAAGGCATGCTGGACAGAGAGTGATTCGTGATGTCTTATAAAGTGGGCTAATGTGGGCCCGAGGCACCTGACTTGCGCTCTGCAGGGATTGGGGGAAGGGATTTGATGTCTATGTCAACGACATCGTAAATCTTCGACGGCTTCTCGTACTTCAGTCTCTTGTCTAAGCTTTGGGGATTATACAATTTTGTGTAGATTTTGATCACTGATACTCAATTTGTATGGTTCTACCGTTATAATGGGGGAAATAAGAATCTTAGACGTGGTGCGGGGCCGAAAGTCCTATTGTGTGCAGCAGTCGGTACGTGGAGATTCAAATGCAAATCCGCAAATTCATCAAGATCTCTCACATATCCTATATCTTTCCTTGATACACATTTCAGACACATTTCTTTTCCCACTTCGAGCTCACCAGTCCCGAGTTTGTATCATAATACACGATGTTCTTGGGCACATGTTTGAGAGGCTTGATGGTGGAAAATGGGCTAGTGCTCGCGAATGTTGACTTTTGTGATACCCTCGCGTTCTGTATATCTATCATCTGTGGGTATTTGGTTATTCCTGGGCTTAGTAGACCTTACCTTCTTACCCGAATTACCTTGGTCGCATTTGGAATCTTTCGGAGGAAGGCTAGTTTCATTTTCTCCAGCGCATGTTATCTACATTTGATGGCTTTGCACTCAGACAAACAATCCATATAAAGCCCGTTTATGAAATTAGTCTAGAAAACATAATGAAAATTGCAGATGATGAACCTGTGGCTAGAACATCGCCGTCGATTCAAGATGATATAGTGCTGATCTAGAACATTAATAACACCATGAATGGTGTGTGCATCATATAGACTCTGTATGCATCAAGCTAGCCTCAGTCATTGCCTAGGGAATACTTTCTCCGTGAATTTCTGCACGTGTTCAAGATGGCATTGTTATAGACACAGCATCCATAGAAGGTGAAGGAGTCATAAGCTTTGGAAATGATTCAATTTCCATCACGACACATTCAGAAACATTCACAGTCCCACCAATATCTCTCCTTTTGAATCTTAACGGTTGTATTTGATAAATAGGTAATTTTGTAATTGGGAACTGGTTCTTTCATACAGAGCGCTTAGAGTTCTATTGAAAAAGATATTAGGGAGTGTCCTACGTAATATCTTAATGGTCGAGTTACTCATATTGCATAATCTCTGTGTCAAGCAGAGTGTCCTGTAGCTGAGGGTGGAAACCAAGTATAAAACGCATCTGATTTTTGCCGTTGGTATGATAGGTGGGGAGGGTGAGTTCTCGAATAGACTTGCAACATGCGCTCTCACCTTCGTTCTCATCTCATCCTCCTCCCATCATTCGTATATCAACCAGCCCAACCAAAAAATATCTCCGCCGCATACCTTAATTTTACTTTGGTTCCCTGAAAACATGAAAAGAAGAGGAAAAAAAAGTTATCAAGAAACATATTGTGGGGACCCCAGCTACGATGGCTGGTCCTTTGCGGCCACTGAGCGGATCTATTGTCGCGGACCGACTTAAATACCACTCGACCACCCAACTTTATTGTTTCTTGATGTATAGATTGGCGAGATGAGGATATATATAGACGAGTTGGGGTGTGCTGGTTGAACAGTGGTGGATGAGTTGAGGATATTGACATGAGATTTCGGAGGTGTGAAAATCGGAAAATTAGTTGACCATAGAGTCCGCGGCTTGAGAGTATTTTTATCTTATTTCTTGTGACACTGGTTAGTGCTGGGTGGAAGGGAGAATAAGTGCTGTGATTCTTTTGGAGGAGGGCATTTGCAGAGTGTTTACACCGCTCTCGTCGCTGGCCATTGTCGCGAGAAATTTCAAGAATGAGAGGTTTCTCCTTTGCGCTCACAATTCTCTTGGCTCCTTCAACTTGCTTACGTCAAATTCGAGAGTGGGTACAAATTTTGAGATGTGCAACAAAACTCTGCTACAAAGTATCAGGTCACGAGCTAAAGTGAATAGATAGAGTAAAATGATCCAGAATATCTACCCCTCAAAGTTCAATTTTGCACTGCCCTTTTAGAACTTTTCTACTTGTCGTTAATCACCTTGCTTTTATTTCACCTTCCATTACTGCTTCAACTATTCCATTCCTATTGATCATGCAGACAGCTTGGCGAACCTCGAAATCCCATAATGCCTACGGATATATGAGTATCTCTAGGTCAAATTCACGCAGAAATCAGTATCTTATTTGGAAGATCATACTTGAAGTGAATAGCATACCATGACCAGGTACTTCTAATTTCCTGAAACGACATGTTGCCTAATATCAAGATTGTCACCGAGGCTCAGAGCAAACTCAAGATTCACTCATCACAGGTGCGGGGAAGTACCATCTGCCGCGCCTCAAAATTTGTTTATTTAATACTCCAAGGTCCCCCTTCTGCTTTGCTTTCTCGATCTCCAACTTCAACTTGCAGTTTGATCTTACAACTTCAAGTTGCGGGTGACTTTCATCAACATTCGGCAAAGATACAATCAGTTCGTGCGATCCACGATATGATATGGTATGTTTGACTTCTATCTCCATCCTTTTTGCCTTTGATCAACTACACATGTCCTACCCCACCTTGTCTTCCATCAATCATTTTGGTTGACGAAATCGTTCGATCTTACTTTTCAACTATTGTTCTATACTGACTTGGCAACAGTGCATGTCAGAACTTCCTACTTAGGACGGTGAACTCACGCGGAGATTGTTTCCATGTCTTCTGTTGAATGACATGATGCTACCGCCGAGCCAACAAGAGTCAATGGCTGTGTCTCCCATCTGAGCACGGCATCTCTACCTGCGAGATTGAAGCTGGTATTATACTCCGCACTCGGCAATATGGCTTCGCACAATGGAGTGTCGTCGTCTCCAGCTACCTGCCTTTCTATCCATCCACGTGGCAGGTAGTCTTTGTCGGGCTCTTCTCTTTTCTGTTTGATATTGGTTTGCCTGCCTTTGGGATTCCCCACGTCACCTTCAAATATTAATTGAAGAGCAATGTTCTATGTCGGCGTAAGTCTTCACTTCCATTTTGTTCTTTATTGAAAATTTTCAACGACTAAGCAGATAATGAGTAGATGATCAGCACAAGCCTAGATTCTACATCCATAACATGAGCTTGGCCAAACCACAAACCACGACGCACGACAATCTCAACTGCACAATTCCGAAACTTTCCCCACACCGCTTGATAGTCTCGGTCTTTTTCCGGAATTACATAAAACTACCGCCGACAAAGCTCAGTGCTAAAAGCAAGGCAATCCCGAGCAACGATTTGTGCTATCTCCTGCAAACTACGACTGGAACCTTTAGTCCGCTCAAACATGTGAAGTTTTCTAAGCCTCGCCTCCGATAATTGGGTTTCTCCTCACCGAGTTGCTCGCCCGACGGCTGTATACCTAAGCATACTCTCTCAAACCAGTTACAAAGACCTCTTGATTGAGTTTCTCGCCCGAGCGCTGTATACTCAGGTGCGCTCCGTCAACCCTTTCTGGGGAATCTCTTGATTGAGTTCCCTCTCGATGTTTATATCACTCTGTGGTGCATCAGCACTGCAAAAAAAAGACCCCTTTTCACTTCCAGACCGCATGCCTGGAGGAGTATAAACAACGCATTGACGCATACCAACAATTTTCAGTTCTGTGGTCACTGACACAGCAAATACTGAGCACAGATTTCCCTCGTGTTTTCGAATATCTCAAGATTTTTGGAAAGTTACGATTCAGGATGTCCGCCATCAATACTCACCAGGCTCTGAATATCCGTCTGGTAGGACGTTAATCTCCCAACGACAAGTCTCGCATACTGTAATTACACAATACAGTACCTGCAAGACATAAACCCGACAATCTTTATTGGCAACATGTTTGCTGCTGTTGATCTATTCGACTTTACCAAGAATGCTCGCGCATAGAGTCGCTTCATCTTCTTTTCCAAACCTATACTTCCTCTGGATTGTGGGTTTACTTGGTCTTGTGACCCAAGTCCAGTCAAATTTTCTATGCAGATAATTCTTTCCAGCTTGTGGCTCATTCAGTTCAGCACGATAGCCTATGTCTTGTATCCTAACAAGCGGTACTGAAACAACTCCACGCTTTTCGACTATGTGTTGTACATCCGAAAATATCACGAAAGAAATTTATCACAAGCACACTGCTTGCTTCTTCAGCTTTGACACTAACTTCTCACTTGTCTTATTCAGATCCCACGTTATGAAGGGTGTATCAAAATAGAAGCGCCTTATGTCTCCTAGACTTGATGCTAGCTTCTCTCTTATAACCCCCTAAGCACGATGGTACAAAAGGCTTGAATTCCTTGATTTGCTCTTTTGGCTACTCACGATTACCTTTAAGAGTCACTAGCAGTGCAAGTGCATCTATTCGAGTTCTATAGAACAGAAATGCTAATGTTAGAATAGGAACAAGATACATTGATTTGGATCATCGAAGGGAAAAAGTCCAAATCACTACCTCGGTAGCTTTTCCTCTCAGAGTCTGGTAAGACTTTGAGTTTCACCTGTTTTTGACAAAGAGTCAAGCTCTTTTCAGAAAGATCGTCCTGAGCATGACTTTAAAAGGTTTACTTCTTCACCCATACCCACAGGGTGTAGACGCATTAATCAGACTATTTCGACAGAGAATCAACAACTCTTCGTATTCTAATTACTACTTCGGTAGCTTTCCCCATCAGTCTTGGTACAGCTTCGACTGAAATAGGCTTTTACTGCCGGAGCTCGCAGGTTCTGCTATCAATTCAAAACTTCCAACGCAACAGTCCTGAGCATGACTCTAAAAGGCTTGTTCCTCGTCTGTACGCAGAGGACGAGACGCATTGATTTGGATATCTTGACAACAATCTATATCCAATTCACTACTCTGGTAGCTTCTTTCGCATAGTCTGAGTATGATTTTAACTACTAGAATAAGGCTGTTTCGTCTAGGCATGACTCTCAACTAGAATCTCGACATCTTTTCTCGAAGTCTCCATTACAACATGAACTTCTTCTCGCGGTCTGGGTATCGGATAGGCAATAGTCCAATAGTCCGTGTTCGACGAGAGTGGTAACTCGCGTCGTAATACACCAATCATATACCTCATTTTTTCCTCAGAAAAGTGAGACGCATTAGCACGGATACCCTTCCAATTATAATATCTATGCTACTACTTTATCTGGCAACTCAATTCGGACTTTGTCCGACCAGAAGAAGTATATTCTTTTCTCCCGTCATTTAGTCATGACTTCGTCTATCAAGAGTATTTCATTTCTGCGTTTGCTGGTCTAAGCATGACGTGAAACTCGGTCTCCACATCGATTTGGATAACTTCTCCAAATCCCTACTTCGATACAGCCATCTACATATCTCGAAAATAGGTTCGAATTCACCGACGGATCATTTTTCATTTTTCAAATTTCCGGTATGACATAAACTACCAATAAATAAGGCATCTCTCCCTCTCGGCATTACGCTGAACTGGGGTTTCGAAGATTCTCTTCAAAGTCTATTTGAATTTGCAGTTCTTTACTCACGGCCTGGGTATTGCATGATCAAAATGTCCAGTATTGCAAGCCTCGTCGAGGGCAGTAGCCTTCGAAGTCTCTTCAAAGTCCTTGGCAAGACATTAAAAGGCCATAATTCCCTGCGGGACGACTGTGGGACGAATTGATCTCGATGAATCTTTTTAAATTCATAGAAATCACTACCTATCTAGGTAGCTTCTGATGTCAATATGAGCAATATTGAAATGTACTGCCAAAAGATGTACATCAATGCCCTGCTTTTAGGATCATAATTCAAACGAGAGTACATTACGACGTACTACCCAAGGATGTACGGCAATGCCAGCTTTCACAATCATACTTTCAATAGGAGCACATTACGGCGTACTGCCATTTGAGTTACGTCAATACCAGCTCTTAGGAACCTTTGATTAGGAAGAGTTCCGTTCTGGTAGACTCCCTTTCCTCGCTCTAGTCTAATTCAACTCAACCTCACTGGGATAGTTACAATCAATCCTGCTACTTCATAATAGTGATGTTCGATTGGAATGGCGGAGATGATCTTTGAGAGGCGAGACACATTGATTCAGATTCTCCTCTGTGGTCTAGATTACTACCTACTTTTGTAGTCAGACTTTTCTGGAATTTCTGTCTGGCTGTGACATGAACTGCCATCTCTGATAAAATCTGAACAGCATTCAATAGAAGCAACTATTCCTTGTACGGGTCAACAACGTTTGGAAATGCCAGCTTCAGGAGCCTTTAATTGGACAGGTTCCGATTCTGAATTAAATAAACAGAACATTGTCACCTATTGCGACCGCTCCCTTTTAGGGACCTTCATTAGGTAGACAAGGTTCGGTTCTGATCATCTTCCCCGTTCTTGTCCAAGTTCAATTTTCCTCACCCTCTACATTTCGAATCAGCCTCCACTGTATTTAATACATCAAGCAATTCCTCTTTGTTGTATATCACAGATTCTGGAGAGAGAAAGCAAGGTGAGAGGCGGGACGCATTGGTCTATGTTTCTCTTTGAGATCTGGACTACTATTTCGGTAGCTTTCTCTGATATTTTGGGTCTGGGTATGACATAAACTACCACAGGTTTTCAATTTCGTGGCGGGACAATAGTCTGCGTCACCCAGTCAACTTTTGCGGCATAGGTACATTATTCTCTTGTGAGATAATGCCAGCTTTCAACAACAATCCATCCTCGACTTCTGTTTTCTTCTCACAAATGCGTTCATCAAAGCTCTGAAAAGAGCACGCGATTCCTCGTGTCTTTGACCATGGAGATGAACACATGGTTGGGTCTACTATAGGTGTCTTCATTTCGCGCAAACGATTATCTTCCAGGTTTGATAATTGTTGTGTGGCGAAATGGAGTATTTCCCTACAGGGCACGAGATGTATTGGCTCAGGATCTCTGGGTCACTATCTAATTTGGTAGGTAGCTTCTGATGATCTGTTGCAGATGGGATTGTTGTTGTTCTTCGATATCCCGATATGTGAATATGCCAAGTGTGTTTGGCTTGACTTTAACCTTTGGGTCTGATGGGTACCAAGTGGATCTTTTCTTCTTCGACGTCCTCGCCGATTCGGATGGGCAGGGTTTCGAAAATACCTGTCTCGAAGGATGGGTATTCAATTAAGTTAGGTGTTATGATGAAAGGATAGGGATTCTTTCCAGCATACTGGGCCAGTTTACGTGGTGGTCTAGCGTGGATAAGAAGCTTGTAGGAATCGCTTTCAGGCGAATGGGCTATCAGGTACAATTCAAATAGTTAAATATAAACACTTGACTCATCATTTCAATCTGTGCAAATGTGATCATCGATAAAATCTCTGTCATCTACTTCTTACTACAGGTTCGAGTTTCCATACATAAAATAATTTTGTCCAAATGCTTGCATTAATTGGGGTATGAGAACAAGAATTTATCCATGGATGCTCGAAATTTCGAGCCCAGGAACTGTTTCATTCAAAAAGATAATATCTATTTACAAAAACGAATCCAGTATATCCCCTACACACCAAGCAAGTTCATTCAATTTCATTTCCTCCCCAAATCACCCTAGCTATGCTCCCCCCGCATTTCCTTCCAAACTCCTCTACATGGAGATACCCCAATGACCCATACGTTTAGCATGGGCACTAGTAGTCTGATCTCTTGGTGTAAGAACAACATCGCTCTGAACCGTAGTAAGATTGCCAAGATACCGCGTCACATACGAGATATCCTCCAAAGAAATCTCCTCAGCTGGTTTACTCCATCCCAATTCAGTAGGTAATCGTTCATTCTCTACAAATCAAATTAGTCTCCATCTTTGCATAACAGAATAAAAAAAGAGACAAAACTCACCAATCCAACTCTCAACCAAAGTTCTATTCGCCGTAACCGCAACTTTATCACCAAAAGCGACAACTGGCGCTGCCATCTCTCCAAGACTGAATGCTTCCGTGGTGGAGGTGAATGTAAAGTTGGGATTGGTGGAACGAGAAACGATTTGTCGGAAGAGTTTACCGTCGACGAGATGCTGAGCGGTGAGGACCTCGGAGGGCCAGTATACTTTTGTGGTATCAAAGACGGTTTGGTTGAAGACGTGGTTGTTGCCGAAGTAGGCGTCGGAACGACTTATACTTCCGTCGTGTTCGAGGACGTTGTGGCGGTTTAGATCGTCGCTGATGGGTGTTAGTTGTTGGGCTTTAGATATGGAGGCGGGCGGTGAAAGGAATTAGGATTGAGGGTACTTACAGGGTGAAGGAGGTGGTATTAGGGTAAGCCGGGCTGACTGGTATGGCTTGTTGAAACATGACTGTTGCAAGGGATTTGTTGAAGTTGAGACCATCGTTGAGACCCTTGACAACGTTGTATTCCGTAAGATTCCTGCCATTGCGGGGAAGAAACCCATGATTTGCTAAGGTATTCATCATGGGACATGGACCGCGGACTATGATATATTAGTATCTTTTAAAGAAAAAGATGATGAGATTTGATGAGAAAGACATACAGTCGGTATCTGTAGGTGCTATCCAAACACCTTCGGTATCATTAACGGCATCATGTTGGTGATAGTGAGCTCTAGCAGTGACCAAGCCAAAGGCCAGAGTAGCGGGAAGAACGTTAAGTCTCATGTTGGCTTGCAGGAGTAATTATGTATTTGAAATTGAAGTGATTTAATGTGAGTGAGTTGTAAAGTATTGTTCAAGAGCAGCAGATCGAGGTATTTATCATATCAACAGCTTCTAGAACAGCCCCCCTTCTCATACAAGACTCTCTGTATCACAACACTTCAATTCCATCCTGCCATATCAGATGAATCTATCATAGGACGATCCGAGGAAATACTCCGCACAAGGCAAGCAACATAGTGAGTTTTGCACTGCCTATGGTGATCACTGCCATCATCGTGGATCGAAGGACTCCGAAATTCCGGATACCCACTACCAGATGAAGAGAGCTGCTGGCCTCCCCTTAGGCAATTTAGAAAATCAATGCCGGACATTATGCATATCTGAATGCCGTCAATGTTGGCTACTCGCAAGTACAGCCGATAATGAAGTGTTTCTCGGACCTCGCATTCGTTTTGACATGCCACTCTTAGTCGTAGTCAAAGATGTTAAGATGGCAGTTCCACAGCCAATGTGAAACTCGAATATCAAAATAGGGGTCAGTGTATTTGTTGATCCTCACACTCGGAGAATGTAAATTCGTCGCATTCCCCGTAATATCCATCCTCATGGGTCTTTTCTCGGATTCGCACTTGCGCAGCCAATTACGAACAATGTATTCACATAACAATGATGATGGCTAGAAGAGCCAAGTGAAGTCTAAGGTGATACCTTCTCGATTAAAGTTTTTGAACAAGCTCGAGATCCATAGTATAGTCTGTGGAATGTTCTTATTGCAGATCTGCTAACTTACATGTTACATGACATAGTTTCGCACTCGGATTCCCGGATTCGCATCAGGCATACATGTCAAGCTTGAAACTTTGCAAATGTTGGACGTTTGATTGGCTTGCAAGAGCATGAAATATGGCTCGGACATCAGTGGAAATGATGGATCCTAGAAATGACGCTAGTGAAGATGTTTGACTTTGATAATAAGAAGTGATAGCTGCGGGAGAAGCCGAAATTTTCGTCATTAATATTCCGCGTTGTTGGCAAGCCACGTCTCTTACCATTCTTTTACCTCTAGATTTCATATTCGATCAATATTCACGAATAAGAACTTTCTGTTTATTCCACGAGAACTTTAATTTCGGATAGTCAGGTCACGTGCCGACTCACCAAACTCGCTTTCAAGATCTTGATGAGAAACAGATGCCAAATGCGAAATTCCACGTCTATTCGGCTACCAAACAGATGTTACTAATTACTAGGCAACCGCGATGCTTGAATGTCATAGGAACGCGTTTCGTGAATACTTACTGCACGTGAGACAGAAGGAATTTTCGCCGCGGTTAAGTGTCGATATTCGACTCGCACTTTGGCCTCCTATATAACTTGATATTCTCAGATTATTACATTACATCTAGGAATTCTCTAAAATCAGCTGTCCACTACTTGCTAGTACCTACAAAGAGAAGAATCGCGACCAGAAAAATGTTACATACACCGCCATACTTATCCTGCAACGAATCACGGTCTTTCTCAATGTCGACAGTCAATTACCAACCACAGCAATCTCACCCAAACGAAACAGCAAGATAATAGATTTGCACGCTCAATTCCTCAATTCATCACCATCAACCCACCAAAAGCTCACTGCAACCCTCACATTGGTCTACTCTAACCCCCATAGCCGCCTACCCCTACATGCAAGCGCCCGTGCCTGTGCGCAGCCCAAAATAACCTTGAAAATCATGTACCGAGAAGCATTGTGATCCAACCATTCACAAATCTCACAGGACGTCTATGATTTTGGAAATATGATTGGGACAGACTTTTGGGGTTTTTACCGTCTGATTGGAAGATATGAATACAAACATGCCGGAGTACACAAGCGGCATGCTATATCGCCCTATCATTTTTGAAGCACTGCGTTTGTAATTTCAGCGTTATCCTCATCCATTCTGTTGGTTGAAGACACCTTCAACTATTGAATGGTAAGTGATATAATTATCTATAATCTGATAGTAAGGAAGTATATGTACCTATTGAAGTCCCCCATTCTATTCATTCCGTAGGGTCGTCATATCTGAGTTCATTTCGCGTTCTTATTCTTCAGCTTCTTGTGCTTCTTGTGGGGTATTCTTACTGCATTTCCCATCTTACATTCGTTCTTTATCGCGATATCATCATATCAATACCTTCTTTCTCTCTTCTCCATCGTTCAATACCTTAAACAGCAAAAATGGCAGGTCCTTCTCCATCCCCGGAACCAAAGCAGCCCCTCACTATCGTCACCTCCTCCTTCCAAGAATTCACACCCGAGACCTCCTCTTCTCGCCCTCATGCAACGATGGCTCAACATGCCAACACGGTTTTCATAGCCATTAGCGCAATTCTTGGTCTTGCTATCATGGCTACATCAGCAAACGCACTTCAAGTCTTCCATTCCACTCATCTGGGCGCTGAATTTCGATTACCAGTCTGGCCTCAAAGTTTCGATTTGAAACCTACCATTGCCGGGGTCGTTTGTGGAGTTGTAGTTTTCGTTATGAACTCTGTGGCCCTTGTGGGGCAATTTGCTCCTGCCGTACGTTACTGCCATGTTCTCCCGAGTTGTGTATTTAGAGCTAATTATTTATCGAATAGTTGAAACGAAATTCCCTAGCTCTTCCTACTCTCATCCCCCTTGCTATCGCCCTTCTTGCTGCAGTCGTCGCCTCAGCAATTCCTTTCAATGCTTTAACTTCCTCGACAAAGTGGACTGTCCAAACGTGGAGTTGCCAATGGTCAAATATCAGTACATCCACCTCACCACATTGGGGAACCTTGTGTTCGGAAAGTAGAGCTGCGGGAATCATGAGTGTATGTGTGATTCCGTTTGAAGTATTAGCGGTAGCTTCGGTAATCGCTTCGGTGATGAAGGCAAAGAGAAATGTTCAGCCTGAAGGACAGTGGGAGAGGAAAGGTAGTGCAGGAGAGATGTCATGAGTGGTTCGCATGAATAAAGGGGTGAATGGATGAAGATACTTTGGTCAGTAAGGTAGAGGTAGGGAGTCGAGTGATAGGCGCATATACTAGCGTGGAGCGGATCGATGGAACGGATCCCTTTTATTGAGTATGGTTTTGTGGGCGGCTTTATGTTTGAACGATTCAATGTATTAAAATGACAGCAGTATCAGTATCTACGGAAGAAATGTAGGATCGCGAGTCAACTTACGGGGAACAGAGGGACTTGGTAATAAATTGTTTTGTTTCGATTTGCTTAATATTTTTTCTTTCCTTGCCGGGAATTGCGTTATCTTTTTGATCATTGATGCAGCGAGTGCCTGTAAATATAAGAAGCACTTAGAATTGAGGAGAAAATTTTTTAGACTCCCTCGAGGAAGAACGTTTAATGCGTTGCAGAAAGTCTCCTCGATTTTACCCGCGCTCTAAGTAGAGTGAACTCCCGAAACGGCGGGCTCATGCCTTGATCCACAGATGCCAGACCATTCATTCGCAATCAACTGAAACTCTATAGATAACCGGGGATAGAGGATACAGAACATTGTCATTTTAATAAACTACACATGAGATATACATATAATTCCCCGTCTATCCTGCCAGTGGTGGTAATTTTCCTATCCATACCTCTTTTTTTCCCACTCATAGATATGACCAAACGAGTGATGAGCCATATCTTAGAGTCTGTTTTGTTTCAAGAATGAATGATAATTTCATGAAGTAGAGTTCATTGCAAATGATAAACGAGCGACAAGGTTATACTTCGAAAATACCTACAGATATAATCGAACGAATGGTAGGCCATAGCCAAAAAAAATAAAAAAATACAAATGCAATCAAATGAACGAAAGATATGCCTGTACCTCAACATCCCCCAATACCTTCTGGGTTCCGACTTTTCCAATTTGTCTACCTCACTTGATTATTAGATCTCGTCCTATCACTCAATTTGGACAATCCAGCCATTCCCAAAAATCTGCACCATGATGAATGTCGAGTAGTCACTGTTGCATTGTCCCTATCAGGTTGTTGCCTCTCTCATTCCATGAGCTCATCATCGTATGGTTCGAATCTCATCGATCGACGTTTTCTTCTGATGGCATTCGATCTGGAGACCCCATGAGAAGATTGCTGCTGGACGCTCATACTGCTTTCTGAGGTGTTGATGGTATCTGTCAAGCTCGGCGGATCGGAGTTGGATCTTTGACTGGCTTCCGAATCGTTTTCAAGGTCGCTTTCTAGAATGATCTTCATTTTGATTTCATATCGCTTCAAAGCTCTACGAATAAGCTGGACTTCTGGATAGCAATCTTCATTGATAGCGGCCATTGTTGAAATATAATTCTCTAGGATGCGAGACTCTCGAAGTTCTTCTGGGGCTGGAGCTACTGCCATGGAGGTCTCGCGGTCATTTTGTTGATCAACGCTCGTACCACTTTCCCAGTTCATGGAGGTGCCTCTTTGATGTTGGTTGACGTTCATATCGCTTTCTGTGTCCCGAGGTTCTTCGGCGGAGGGCTCACGACTAGAATGGCGACGAAGAGGGGCACCAAAATCAACGTCGTCTTGAATAGAGTTATCGGCCACTCCTGACATTAAAGCAGGAGTTTCTTGCGATTGATTGAGCCCGTTGTTGGAGCCAATCAGGTTACTTGTGGTGATGGTTTCCAAATACCCACTCAACGCAGAAGAGCCTTGGATGTCAACATCTGGCATTAGATGAGGCGTTTGGTTTGAATTGATAAGTTCGTCAATAGAACCAGCGAATTCACGGCGTAATCTCTCTACCCTGGGTCGTCTTCTCAAAGTCGTGCCTTTAGGGTCTGAATAGATAGGTTCGCGTCTAGTTTGAAGCCTTTGCGCACTCTCTGGGGCTGCATTCTCGCCTCTTGTCTCATTCGAAGCGTCTTCGATAATTGGCTCAATAGATTTAACAGACTTGGATTTAGAGATGAAGCACGTTCGTACACAGTCAACTGGATTCGCCATTCGGATGACTTCAGCTTCGAGTTCTCTGGTGCCATGTGCATCAGCGTTCAGAATCATCCCTTCGGAATTCTGTCCCGAGCTGCCGGTTCGCTTGATGTTGTGCGCAGAGTCTCTTGTGCCGGATTTATTGGTCTTTCGATTGGTCTGGTTTTCGAGATCTTCGGTGCTATTTGTGTGATCATTTACAACCTCTCTTTCAGCATTCTCCCTGAATTCATCTCTGGTCAATGCGCCCAGATCTGCTTCACTGTGTCTTAGGGACATTCTTGCTTCATTGTCTCTCCCGGATTGACTCCACCTTCTTAGAGGATTAAACCTCCCTGCCCATAAAAAGACCTTTTGGCGTATCGACTTCAATGTTGACACTTCCGGTTCCTCGGGAGGTTCCTTAACCATCTTGTGTATGATAGCGATATTTCTAGACACAGGTTCAACTTGAATGATCTTTGGGGGGGCCCTTTCCTCCGAGTACAAAACTTCAGTGATAAAATTTGGATCAGGTTTAATGGTGCCCGTATGCATCTCTTCCGGACCTTCACTAAGTCCCTCCGATTCTCTAGCATTGTTGCTATTCATATCGTTCAGGTGGGGTGTGGTCGCTGTATCCCTGGAGTCGGACTCTGCCCCAAGAATATTGCCCGAAGCTCTTGAATTATAGAATTCCAACACCTCTGGTTTATTAAACTTCTTATTTTTTCTTCTCCTGAGGCCGAACATCAAGATTCGCTTACACAAAACTTCACTTGGTTCATCGTCATCTCCATTCTCATCTCCATATTTATCTCCATCTCCATGTTCGTGTTTATCTTCATCTCCATCTTCATCGTCTGTTTCGATATTATCGTTGTCGACGTCTTTTGTAGAGCAATGCTGATATCTCTGGAACGCAAATCTGCGGCCTTTCTTTTCCTTGATACCATTCTTCTTCTCGGTAAGTTGTTTGACCTTGACTTTGTTACCATGAGCATCGGTGGATGACTTAGTTCCCATCTCTTTTCTATTTCCATTTCGAGTCCCGCTCAACTACTTTGGCAATTTGTCGACCTCGCTACCGTTGGCATTGACTTGTCTATTGAAGTTCGCAAACTCTTGAGTGGGCGTTTTAGCGAGATGGCCAGAAACGGTGTTCTCCTCAGTTTGCATTCCGTTGGCTTCATTTTGCGAAAAGTGAGGGAAGTTCTCAGGAGGAGATGGCATAGTAATGGTCATCAAAGTTAGTTCGCTGGCGGTTTGCGTTCTTTTGTCGACCTCGTCTTGTTTTTCTCCTCTGTCAGCCATCTTGATGATCAAGAATAAATGGGTTGTTGGAGGTGCGAGTCGATTTGATATTTTAAATAGATATGGTGTGATATGTTGAGCAGATAGTGCGAAAAAGTTTAGATATAGATTATTTTTCGAGTGGATCAAAAGCTTGTAGGCGATCGTATATTCGTTGTTATGTAAAGCCCCTTCGACGAGTTGAGTTCCTTAGTTATGCAACTCAAGATGAGATATAGGAATGATGTGATTTTTATATAAAAGAGAAAATGTGTCGAAATTGGAAATAAGATGATGTTCGATGTAGATTCGAATATCCAGATAGCTATAAATTTGAGACTTCAAGATCTTCGATATAGCAGATAGCTTTGTAGCTCAGTTTCTATGAACTGAGCTCCGATCAGAAGGGGAGAATCAAATTCGATAATCTGAGCTGGATAAGGATGTGGGGCATGATGGGTAACGGCTTAGATTCTGTGTTTTCTTTCTGTTGTAATTGCATGCGTTGGTCGACGTTGAGGTGGAAAAAAGCAGAGTTTTTTTTGGGGAGAGAGAGGTAAAGGATTTGAGAAGGTGGGAAAATGGGAAAGTAGGAATCTTAACACCTGGCCGTAGTTTGGGAAATTTAGCGCTCCTCCATCACTCTCTCAACAGTACTAATCGTCATCACAGTCAATCACTCGTACAGTGATGTATACAGACTAAAACAACTTGAAACATATTCAGGTTCCGATTTCGAGAGGTTATTTCGTACAGAGTTTGCTCTTATTGGCCTACTTTGAGCGTTATTGCCCCACATGAGATTAAACTTCCCCCTAAATTTAACGGTCGCTAAAACTACCGAGTAGTGTCTTGGCAATTTTGAATGGCGGAAGATAGTGATACAACCTCAGATGGAAATAGCTGTGATCTTGTTAAATCATTCCTATACCACACTCAACTGTTGGAATCATAAGATTAAAATGTCAATATAATTGGACCCGAAATATTGTTCTCTATGATAAAACACCACCATTTCGTTTATTTCCCGGAGTCTCATTGTTGACGATAAATATGGAAGGTGCGACTTTAGTGAACCAATACATAATGTACATTCTCAACACCAATAATTCCACACCCCTTCCACATCTACATAAAGAACCCCACCATGTACTCATACTCGAGAACTTGGCCAATGTCCGGCCTGTTGATCACTTCACTAGGTTACCAGATTTCACTTCACTGCTGATGACACGCAGTGATACTGACGCGATAAAGCAACGACTAGAGGCCGCGATGCGTCATGAATTATCATTTTCATCACTCATGGCCGATTACTTCCTTGGTTCCATTATCGTGTTGTCTTGGGATTTATGAAGTCATGTCGCAATG
Organism: Botrytis paeoniae; assembly: GCA_004786145.1. Taxonomy (NCBI): domain Eukaryota; kingdom Fungi; phylum Ascomycota; class Leotiomycetes; order Helotiales; family Sclerotiniaceae; genus Botrytis; species Botrytis paeoniae. The sequence continues at coordinate 6,304 of PQXI01000320.1, read as the reverse complement.
CGCTTAATCTCTGCTAGAGTGGAGTATATTCAACATCTGGCTTGCACGGAATATCGTCACATTTGCACATTCTTGTATGCAAGAGCTACCATATCGTACGCTGTTACGGGTATCTCTTGTATCTATCGGAAACGTTCTCAATCCATATACCTTACTCTCTGCACCCTTATTCTTTCTCCATCTCCTACCTGAAATCTTCCCCACAATCCCTGTCATCCCAGCCTTCTATTCTTCAACTGAACTTTACTTTCACGGCAGTTCCATATTATTAACACTACCCAGGTACCCAAATACCTACGTCATCTCAAAAATCGTAACTCACACCCTACATGCTGTAAATCAATTCTCCAACCACAATTTCAGCTCAAGATTCTAAAATACAAACAGGTATCACAAGAGGCACACACAATGGTCATTAAAAACCTTCATACTCAGCTTCCAGCCTATTATTTGAGACTTCTTGCATCCAAAATCTACAGATGTAGATAAACCTGCATTTCCTTTCTGGTTTAATAAAATAGCATGTCATAAAACGAAGAAACAAGCCACAACCCATCTCCTCGTCTAGAGATGCCATAATTTCTCTCTCTCGCCGGAATCGATTCTGTCACACACACAAATCCCAATGTTCTACACGCTAATTTTGTCAAAATCTCGTATGCCACATGGCATATCTGTTCATGCAATGTATGCCTCACACATTTACCACTCAAATTTTGAACCAAGCTATGGTTAATGAATTCATTATGAATTATGCGTCATTGTGCATAACGCTTAGATGTGCAACAAAATCTAATTTTTGTACTTTTTCATTTCACGCAACATCATTTGTGAGATCATATGATATGGTTTAAATTTTGGTGCGCTAGGGGTGGAGTTATCTCCTAGATTAATGCCGGTTTGAGACGACCTACATATATGTATATTCATGCATGAAGTCTTCCTCTTCACTAGATACCACAGGTACATCATGAATTTCTGAGGGTAAAGTAGGTTATTTTAAGTCAAGTTCGTAAGTGGCTTCTATAAATTGAAAATACAATGTATAAAGTCTATCAGATTTCTCAAGTTAATTATCATAGCAGAGATTTTTGATGACTACTACTCAAATTTCTTCGCTTCTGGTGTGTTTTCATGGAATCATTAACTTCTTATTTATGCAGAAGTGGTGCGTCATCAAACCCTTCACAGTTTATCAGAATTCATAAGATCCTCGCATTGATCAGGAAAAGAACAAATTCTGTGTATCTACTCCCTCTAGAAGCTAACGATATGAATGTTAATAGGAATCAAACGAAACCTGCAAACTTAGCTCATTAATACCCATTCTCACTGCGCAAATATAAACAGGAAATGACGTGAAAATTTTACAATTCATATAAAATGATTGAACTTAGGCATCTGGAATGTTGAAGGCCGCTCAAGTATCATGATATATTTGACTCTTAGCATGGTTCAAAATAGTAGAATGCTTATCTAAGTGCAATGATGGTGAAAAGGGTGTTATTTTTGGAGGGGAAATCGACCTTGTTAACTAGATTCTCCTGTGACTCTTAAATTGATAAAATTTGGAGAAACTCTTCTCTACGCTCTACCTATTAATGTCTTCAATCTGAAGATTTCTATGAGTCCATCCGTGTTTCGTTGTGAGTAAAAAGTCGGGTAATCGATCTTGGATACTGTTAAAACATGCAACTGGAAATGAATTTGATGATGCGTCGGAAGGCATTGGCAATGTTTAAGACATTTCATCCTATAAAAATACTGTATAGTCGAAGAGAAATTTATTGGGAAAAGATTTATAGTGCAATATTATATCACTTTAAGGTGAAGAGAAACCTCATTTCACTAAAATATTTGTAATTCAACAAATTCCTAGTTACTAAACACATCCCAGAAAGCTTTTCACCCAAGAATCAAATGCCTCATTCCTTTTATAGAAGAAGTCTCCCCTAGCCCCATTTTGAAAAAGAGACAAAATAGCCAGGTCAATGGTAGATACTCCCTTCGCATAACATTGACCCCTGGTCCCTTCCCTTCTACCTTCCAAACTCTGTTACCACTTCATGCATTTATGCACCGTTACCGTTGTAGGCAATGAGGTTTGGGCTGCCAGAACCAGCGCTGGTGATAATATTGGGAGTAGCCAATGCCTTAATTCTAGCCACAACAGCAGCTGGTGTTGCCAAGCCTTCAAGAGCAATCAAGTAAGCTGCAAGACCTGCAACATGAGGAGTAGCCATTGAAGTCCCGCTGATGGTGTTGGTAGCGGTTGTGGAACCAATCCAGGAGCTGAGAACGTTGACACCGGGGGCGAAGACGTCAAGAACGGCACCGTAGTTGGAAAAGGTGGCTCGGGCGTCGTTTGCATCAATGGCACCGACTGTGATAGCGTTAGGGGTGGAAGCGGGCGAGGTGTTGGCTGCGTTTGCCTGGATGGAGAGTTAATAAATCATGTTTTTCAAGCCTAGAAATCCATTATAGAATAGAATTCAAACATACATTGTCGTTTCCAGCAGCTACAACAACTGTTACACCGGCAGCAACTGTGCTTGTAACGGCACTGTTCACAGCAGTGGATAGACCACCACCAAGAGACATGCTCAGAACAGACTTAGCACCACCGTTGGTAGCAACCCATTGAATACCAGAAATAACACCAGCGTTTGTTCCGGATCCAGAAGCATCAAGAACCTTAACACCAACGATCTTTGCCGCCTTAGCAACACCGTATGTGCTACCACCAATAGTACCAGCGCAGTGAGTTCCGTGACCATTCTCATCAGTGTTCTATTCTGTGTTAGCAAATTCAATACCTGATTGCCACTAGATTTGAACATACAGCTGATCCAGAAACAAAGTTGGCTCCCATGCTGGCACGGCCACCAAATTGAGAGTGAGCTGCGTAGACACCAGTATCGACAACGTATACGGTCACACCACTTCCAGCGGTAGAATCATAGATGTAAGTAGTAGTATCTTGTGCACGGTGAGAAATGCGACCTAGCCCCCAAGTAGCTCCAGTTTGAGTTTTCAATGCTGAAGCGTAGACCTTTTGATCTTTCTCAATGTATGCAACCTAACCCAACTGTCAGTAATAGTTAAGTATTTCGTACTTAGAATGCATACTTCTGGTTTGTTAGCGATCTCAACAATGCTTTCCTCATCAGCTGTGATCTGATATCCAGCAAAGTCGTGAATCTTGTAGTTTGCACCAACTGATACGGCGTTGTCACGTTTTGCGACGATAGCGTTAACAAAGTCAACATGGCTAGCAGTCACCTCTGGTGTGATATCCGTGTTATAGACGACAATATAGCTATCGGCGACGATATCCTTAGCGACGGTGGTTGGAGTCTTAATCTTAGGATGAGGCACTCTGACTGCTGGTGCACCAAAAACAGGAGCAAAGGCAGCCGCGAAAGCGGTAAGAACGGTGAGATAGCCAGCCATGGTAAAGATCCGGTCAAAAGGTTATTCTTGATGAAGAGTTAATGAAGAAGATGTTCCTGGTGATAGAGTTTCAGAGGGATACAAAGGCAGTATTTAAATCAAAATGGATGAGGCTCTTCTGCATATGCAACCTACAATACCAACTGTCGACGATGATTCCGAGTCGCGAGCAAGATAAGATTGCCATGAACTGGATAGCCAAGGTATGTTGTAATTCGATATCACAACGTTAACTACATACCTCATCGTCACCTTCTACAAATGATTTTTATCACCACCTTCAGGCACAGGTCTATCACATTTATGGAAGCTGTTAAGGATATGGCACGAAATATTGCTCCAGGGCCTGACTTGGCCACTGGTGATTATCATGGAATGTAGAGTTTCCTGCGATGCTATTCGACAATCATATCGGTATGGGGGTGCTTGAAGAATGAAGCAAGCCAGTACTAGTATAACACCATCGAGAACACCATCAACTAAGATGGACCACGAGCCGACACAAACGACATGAATTAGGTATAAATCTCAGGCTAAACGCCATCATGGTAGTGTATGTCATGCTCTCCCACTTATTTTCATGTCGAATTGGGAAGTTGTGAAGCTTCTCTTATCGATCTGTAAATATGCGGCATGCGATTGGCACACAACCTATAGTCTGCGTAGGATTGCCAAGCGTGTAGCCAAGCGCTCATCCTAACAATCAAATGCAGTGACACTTGCAGATATGAAGAGACGCAGAAGCGCCAAGTGAAGTGGGCATATGATTGTACAATATCTTCGAAGATGGCTTCATCTCCCTAGAATCAAATAACAACCTCCCTTTTCGAGAATGAACTTTTATCGAAATTTGACTGGTTTCGAAGTTCGAAAGGATCTCGTGATGGCGAAATCGTCTTGGCTATGACTTCGCGTTATTGTTTGATGAAATCTGTAATGCCGATATGTTCGACGCCGTGGCTGAAAAGGCTTATCTCCTGCCGGAAAAGATCATCTATAGTATTCCCTTGATATGGTTCTACCGTTGTATTTCTGCACACTGTCTCATTCTTGATCATCTTGGCGGTTCCAGCTTGGCAGCACAAGATATTGCGATGACCCCAGCCGAGGCAAAGTATAGACTCCAAGAATATATGCATTTCAAGGCTGTTGAGTTGAGAGGAATCTGATAGAACATGATATTGATGTCGTGCGACCAGTGATTGATCGCTGGGATGATACTATTCGTCTTGGAAAAGCTTGAAGGGTAATGGTACTTGGCGACATTACTTGGCTACGTTGATTTAAAGATTGAGAGAGGGTACAAGAGAACTACATAGGCGGAGAAATCTTTAAAGTGGGTTTCCGTCATGTTATCAGATTACCGTCTGGAATTAGCCGGAATCTTGAATAGGAAGGAGTAAGATTTACCTGTCTATCACATGAGTATCACGTGCATTTTCAAGTACCTAGTACAAGAGATGTTGAAAGATGATTTCACCCATGCAATTACGAGTGAGCTGAGATTGAATCATTTTGAGGGTATTAGTGTCCTAATGATCCGCTGCTACAAATGTTACAACAAATAGATGATGACAGCCCCAGCAACTCAACTGCCCTGAGAGTACGTACTGCGAGAGATTACGTTTCCTCTTCCCATGACCGGAAAACCAAACAGCCGGATATCAAAGTTAACACAAAATTTGCCCCTCTGAACAATATCCTTCACATTAGCCGATCAAATGTCAGAGATAGAACAACCGGATAACGAAGCAGACTTGGTGCCATGCATAGCACATGAAGCATGCTTCAATGTACGACCCCTTTCAATTATCCTGAGTATTACCTGGTTTTCTGATTGGAATATCCGAGTCATTGATTTTCCTTCATGTGCCAGATGCAAATGCCGGAATGCTTCTAATTAGTCCACCCATTAAACATCTACCCAATCCAGGATCCAGAGATTATCTCCTCATGTCCTACCTCATAATTCTTCAATTTCTCAGTCCCGATTCCACATTCCATACTTGATTTACACTTAGATACTTGGGAAATAAAGAAGAATTCTTCATCCACGCTTTTTCCCTTTCTCGGGCAGGAGATTAAAAAACAATCCGCGTTATTCAAAGACGTTTCGTAGCCCCAACTCCACAAGAGAATACACAGAACCCGCACTAAAGAAGGTATGTACAACGTTAAATCAAACATCACTAAGATAAATATGGGTGCACAGTCGATAGGAATACTATGTAATGGTTCGCAAAGCATTCTGTGCAGCCACAAAGGAGTGAATAAAAATCAAAGACACCTTATCTAAACATAAGAAGAGCAGCCAAACCAAACTCAAGTAAGTCGTATCTTCAACGGAATTATTTAACATATATCGAAACTTTGAGTATTCAGCTCCTCAGTCCAATAATAGGTAAATCAATTCATCAGTTACTGAAAAGTCGCAATATTATACCAGAATACACGAGCTTCAAACTGAGATAGTAATTCGAAATTCGAATTGACCTTAGATCTCTGTCAAATTCTGACATAGAATTCACCGAGCACAACAGTTTAACATATTCAGATTTTATTCAGATAGAATCAATTTCAAAATCAAAACATACCGTATCATTTCTGGTCTCTGAGATGTTGTGACAGACAAATGAATCGAATCGGCAAATTCGCTTCCAGGGTTTCCTATTTCATTCAGAAGTGTAATTTTCCAGGACTTGTTGATCAAATACCTTATTCTTTCTTTGTCGATTTTACCGGATCTTTGAAGCATAACTGAATGATCAAGGTCTTCATTCTTGTTATAAAATTGTGCTTAATGTAGCCTGCCTCATGCATCCGCGCACTCACTAGTGGTTTTGCCCCCCCC
>PQXI01000319.1:0-32673 GCA_004786145.1 Botrytis paeoniae | reverse complement strand
TCAAGGCATGATTGATAATTGATAATAAATAATGAATTGAAGTTAACAATCTATACGAAAGAATATCAAGTTATCGAATACAAGAATTAAAGGTATAACCTCCTTTTATACCTTCTGCCGGCAGGACCTTAAGGTCCTGCCGGCAGAACCTTTTTCCCTGCCCTTGCAGGCATAATCCTTTCAATCCGTCACACTAGTTGTATATCTCGCTTAGCATAGTTCTTTTACTTGATTATTTATCATGATGCTATGATTGTTACTATGTAAGCGCTCGGTATCCATCTAAAGGTTCGAAGAATTGTATATTAACACATATATTGCAGTTGGTAGGTTTTAATTTGTATTTCAATCTGGATTCGAATAATTGGCGAGGTTTCTTGTTGGACTTGAGCCCCTGAGTTCATATGCTCAACTAAGCGACAACACTTCTATCTCAGATCCTACTCTCGGGCCCTAAGAACTTTTGAGTAGCAATTGTATTCTATTTTCATGAATAGCAATTTACGAGCCTCTGTATCTAACTTTTGTTTCTTCGACATTTTCACAACTCTCTCGATACACGCTAATTGCCGACTTTAAAGTTTACATCTATTCACAAGACTGATTGTTTCTATGAAGATTCCAGACTTGACAGCCTTGCCAGTCACTACTAACCTATTGATACCCCAGAACAAAGCTTTAACTTCACATCATACACTAGAGCATTCATGCTCATATGAATAAATTCTTTAGAATATGTACAATTTCTGGGCCACCAATTCGACGGTGAACACCAACGACATAGATTAGAATCACTGCAAGTTCTCATGATTCAACTCTATGATTGATTGAGTCCTAATCTGATACGTATCGTATACACCTTAAGATACTACTAGTAAGCAGTACTGAACCCTATCGGAACTTAAGCCAATGACCTTCAACAAGACAATCTCTAATGTAATGCATTCCGATGGTACTCCTCGAAACGTTCTGTCGACTTTCTTCCACTGCGCGATCATTGCCGCCTCTCACATGATTTAGAAATGGGAGCAGATTCATGAATATTTTGACAAATTGATTACAGAGAAGACGTTGTTCCTGGATCCATTGAAGCACGATCATCTTCTGGTAGACGACGAAACATTTTCCAGGTCCTAGCGATATTTCTGGGCAATATCGACACTCAAGGAACAAGATGCCGTGATTTCAGACAACATAAAGCATGTTTCTAGATTGACTAATCAGAGAGGCCTCACCCTGATTGTAGGAGATGAGGTGGAATTTGTTGAAGCCTCTCACAAATGAATGCGACAATTTTTCGGACGATTGAAAATGATAGCAGAAAGATTGCGCAACAAGAGATAGGAAGCTATCGATTTGAGAGATGGCGTAAGTGTGACGTCCTATTCCCATGCTTTTTATTAGACTAATTCCTTCGATTTCTAGCTTTTCAATATCAGTGCTGTTATGGAAAGTCGTGCTGCTACTAGATTGGGAGAAAATGTCAAGCTATTGACTTTCGTGAGCATATTCTTCCTGCCACTTTCGTTTTGTATGGTGAGCCGATTCCTATTCCAGCATATGTCTCTATCAACCTGAGTATATAATTGGCCAGGAGGCTAATACACCTCAAGTCAGTTTGGAGTATCAACGATGAGATTTTCAGTCTTCGATCACTGGAAATTGTTGCCATCGTTGTCGGACTGTCGACATACCTCATATTTTTCAATCTTGACAGCCTCATGAATTTCTCACGAGCACTGCATCAAAGATTTGTTAGCTTTGCAATCTCGATGATGAAAACGGAGGCTTCAGACACTGCCTGGGAGAAGAGAGCCTCCATTTTTGAAAAATTCTCGGTTCAAAGGGAGGTCGAACATAAGCCGTCGGATTGGAAACTGGTACAATACTTGCTTCACCGAGCACTTGGTACGATAATCATCATAGGAAAACCCACGGCTCTGTTTAAGCATACCAAACAAAGACTATCCCTTGCCACCGTAGCATGCATGAAAGAGGCTCGAAATCCAATCTGGAGAGACCAAGCTCAACGTTTCGAAAATGCTTGGGCTGAAGAAAGTACGGACAAGCCATCTAATTGGCGTATGTGTCAATAAATTCTGTTTAAAGGGACTGGGTGTTCCCTCATCTCTACCTGTTTTTACCGCAATCCTGGGGATCAGACTGCTCCCCAATCAAGTCAGGCTCAGACTATCACTGGAGACCTCAAAACCCAACAAAATCGAGCAGCGATATTATGCTAGTCAAGTTTTAACGATACGACGCCCCGAGTAGTAACGCGTATACTTACCCGCTGGGTGTATCATACAAATGGAGTATTCGTAGAGGATCTTTCGTAATGACAATTGTAAGGTATGGTTCCGCAGATACTTTCCATGGAATTGCAAAACTGCAAAACCGGCAGTATTTATCATTTCTGACTGGCTGAATAGGCATTCTAAGACAAATAATCAATTGAAAAAGATTATGTTACGTTCATTCTGTTTGATTCAGCATCTAACCAAGCTCCAAGTGGTAAAGTACCCAAATATTGAATCACCTCAGTTCAACGCCTTCAGCTCACGCTCTCTGGGTCATGGAAATAAGAGTAATGAAAAGATTCATTCATATTTTATCATCTCCTGATCTCCACTATCAGCTTGTCCCTTCGTCAAGGGCCTGAAAGCCAGAAAGTGTTAATACACACTGGGTACGTATCTTGGTGTATCCAATACATTTTCTCATACCCCTCGTGTATTATCGCATCCACCTTCATGCCCGCAATTTCCATGCTCCCTTTCATGGCCCTTTTCATTATATCCTTCACTGCCCATGCCTCATTTTCTCCGAACTACAATTGAACCCACAAAAAGAAGACGCCGCAACAATGCTCTTTTCTTCACGGATCGTCCTATGAAAGTAACGAGAATCCATTCCCAACGCCCATCCATTTTATCTGCATCGATGTTCTCCAAACATTCCCCTTCATGACTGCCTAATATTGTAGTAGGTATCTTTTTGATGTCTTCAACGAACCAATCTCGATCAAATCCACGCTGAAACTCTTCTGTGGCTTCTGTGGCTTCTGGTACTCGAGTATATACCGAATTTAAGTGAGTATCTAGTGACCAAAACCAAATCCAAAGGACCTCTTAATTCGTAAATCCCATCAACTTTGTGATTTCATCCAATAACTCTGTCAAATCGTCATCGCTGATTTTGTCTTGTAAACTAGGTATCAAAGTCTTCGCTTCATCGGCCGTGTCGCAACATAATGAGCCTTTACATCTCATGTTAGCATTGCTTCTCCCAATGATACTCTCGTTATCATTCTTCCCCAAACTGCCCTCTCCATTCCTCCCTATCTCTCCTTTCAACCCCCAAAAGATCCAAGCATAACAAAGAAAAAATAACAAATCACCTACCCAACTGCGCCCTCTCGAATTTCGCCAATTCTCCCCTACTTCCCAACAATCTCTCTACAGCCTCCACATTTTCCTTTCTCTTGAATCTCGCAAAATGATCCAGGTATTCTTGCGTCTTACTCAAGATCTCAGTCTCATTGACATTCTTGCGATCACCACGACGCTTTGCGACAAGCGCGTTGATAACGAGTGCGGCTTCAGAATGAGTAAGTGCATCTACATCTTGGAATTCTCCGAGCTTCAGAACGGTGGTTGCTTCTTCGTCGCCTGCTGGAGGAGCGCGAGAGCGAGATGTGGGGGCTGGTGTTGCCATTGTTTCAAGGGGAGAGGTAGGTTCGAGAAAGGTTGAAGGATGTTGTTTGTGGGGGGGGGTCGGGATTCGATAACTTGGATTGTTCTTCTGACTGATTGTGTTGTCTCGAATTTAACTATGTAATTAAAGAAAACAATCCTTTCCTTGGAATGCGCGTCCTACTTGTCTAAATCAACTTTGTGCAAAGACTCGACGTGTTTTGCTGTAAAAGTGATTTTGTTGACTTGAAAGGAAGAAAGAAAGTTAAGTCGCGGCCCGATCTATCAATAAACATGTGCTGGTCGGCAAATTCTCGAAATCCGGGGAAGGCTGCTTACTTAGCCGTTTTGGGACGAGGCTACAGACAACAGTATATTGATGCATCTTGAACTTTATATTGTGGATGTTTAATGAATGCGCCGAGTTTGATATTCAATTTTTGATTCTTGAATTGTGTGGAAAGAATAAAAGAACGATTACGAGTGCGAAGTTCTCATTGAATAATTGATTCCTACTACGAATAACTCTCTCAGTTTCCTCCCTATCAATTGCTCTTAAGAGTGCATCAAATATCAAAATGCAAGTTCTACTCCCAACTTTTCCAACAAGTCTCAGAATCGCAGTTCTAATACCTAACTCTTAGGGTCGTCTTTGCTCTCACAATAATAAATAAAGCTGGTGGACTTATCTACCAAAAAGATTTCGCAGATGGATTGAACAAGTTATCTATAAATGACTATCTAGTGCTTGCTGGAACATTTCACGGGTACATGACTTCTCCCTTTCCCTTCCCTTTTTACTTCCAATTAGACCCATTTCGAACTTCTCCTTACAATTCTCACTAACAACTCCCTAGAGTCCACGCTATTTCCACTCGACTAAACCCCATCCCATCCTCTCACCTCGCGTCAACAGGTGCCTCCTCTCTTCCTTCAACATCCCATTCCAAAACGCTCTCTACGCTCTCCTCACTCTCCTCCACTCCCACATCCGATGACCGACCAGATCCACCCTCCGGCATCGAAGTGCTCGAAACGACTTTGTTCCGACTCCAATGTTTCCAGACTCTCACTGGCACGAAGTTTCTCCTATTTACTGAACCTGGCATGCCAAATGTTGATAGCATATTGAGGAAGATATACGAACTGTATGCGGACTATGTAATGAAGAACCCGTTTTATCAGTTAGAGATGCCGGTTAGGTGTGAGAGGTTTGAGAGAGGCGTCGAGAGGTGGGTCAGGGGGGTTAACATGAGGTAATTTGGAAGGGAATTATGGGCAGATGGACCGATGGATTCACGTGGAGGGCCAACGGACTTGGGGAAAAGCGAGGTGGAATCGTGGACTCAGGGGTAATATTTCCACTGATTAAAGAAGCGGGGAATGTCTCTGGATCTGATACTGGATACAGGAGTACCTGATCAGATCTCTCACATTAGAACTAAGAAGGCGAAGGGAAATGTGGACATAATTTCGGGCATAGAAGGAACTTGTTGGGACTTGAGTCTTATATTGAGGATACGTGCCAATATTTCACAGGCCAAACGTCAAAGGAGTCAAGGAGTATACAAACTAGAAGTAATTTGTTGACAAAAGAGCCAAATACCATTGTATATGATATCTATTGGTACATACCAAACGCCAGTTTGCCATGCAGCCCCCCATTCATTCAATTAGCAATCCATCCATTCATTTCCCCGCCCTGTACTTCAACCCCTCATCTAAGCCGTATCCATTTTATCATCGTCTTTCTTGTCTCCACTCCCACTAGCTTCTCCGTCCTTATTCAACAGAGGTGCGGATGCCTCATCCTCTTCCTTAATCTCTCCTAATGCAGATTGCTCCGCTGCTTCCTTCTCTAGTCGATCCTTCTCGTTTTTCTCGACCCGAGCCTTCTCGTCTTCCATACTCATTCTTAATGCCAATGCCAACTCTGGGTCTACGCTTGGATCGATACCAAATTCAAATGCGCCAGCATCACCACTTGTTTCAGCTCCACCCATACCAACTCCTCCTGTAGCTCCATCCCCGTTTAGAATTGGTGAAGTCATTAACTGATCACTGAGAAGCTGGGGTCCTGGTGGAATGATGGCCAAATGTGATCCATCACCTCCCTTGACATTCTCATTGAAGGCTGTCAATTTTTTGGTGACATCATCATCAAGTTCTCCGAATACAACAAAATCGATTGAAACGTTATTTTTCTTCATCTTTTTGGCGAGCTTGACAAGTGATTTTTCGTCTTCTGCGATTGGAGAGCAAGTAAAAACGATTATGCGTTGACGTTGGGATTTGTTTTGTCGATGTTTGAGTGCCAACTATGAGGATATCTACATCAGCATTTACCCCAACTAGCATGCCCGGATTATAGGTCAGATCATAAAAGAGATGATAACATACACCGGCGATTTGAATACCAGTAGCTAAGTGACTAGATCCACGAATCTTAGTCTTAGTACGATGTAATCCATCCAAGATCTTTCCATGATCAGTTGTTAAGGTAACAAGAACCTCTGGTCCTTTACCTCCCATGGACATTAAACCAACTGAAGATTCTGGATTGGCTTGAGTGATGGTAGAAAAAATCCAAGAAACGGCATCGGATTGCGCTTCATAACGTGTTGGTGTATAATCTCCATTTCGACTGCTTTCACTGTTATCCACCACAACCATTACTGCTTCGAGAACCATCTTGTCGGATTGGCTGCCGTTTGGCAAATTTGCGTTATCTTTGTTTTGGAAGTTGTATTTGAGTAATGGAGTCGGATATGTGGTAGAGGACGATCGTAAGGGGTAAGTATGGATTAATCTGTTGATGGCGATAAAGAAGTTGATGTTTGTTAAGGTTGCAGGTTGCTCAAGGTAGCTATGGTTTGCGCGTTAATGCTAAAGTACAGCAAGCATCGCTAGCTTCGGAGCGGTGCCCATCCCTGTAACTTCTTCAGAATTGGGGGAGCAAGAAAGTTTAGCCACACATCTGTGGCGCTCAGCAAGCGACTTCGATAATGGACGGATAACAATCTACAAAGTGATGATGATGTTTATTCTCAATCAACATCACAACACTCTACACTCACCATACAACATCTCACAGCTTCAATTGTATCCACACAACACAACAATCCAGAAGTGATTTAATCGCACTTGTTCACACGCATAATTACAGAAATTCATAAAGTTTCACATATAATAGCCTACGCGAAATGGCCATCACAACAGGCCAAAAGCAAGCTCTGATGGAGAATTTGCAGTTGGAAAGTGAGGAACTCATCTCCAAAACGCGTCAAATTGTATATTAATTTTTCATTTGAATAGTTACTGAACGTGCTAGAAAGCTCAGAGCACAATATAATGTTCAAGCTCAAGGATTAAAGACGCGTATTGAAATTCGCGTCAATCGCATACCTATTTCAATGCGCAAAAAGAACATTGGGGATTTGTTTGAGAAGCACAGTAATACCGGCGCACAAGCAGCGCGTTCGGAAGTGGGACCACCAGTTCCAGCAAAGAACACTCCAAAAAACACACAAAAGAAGATTCCAGTGGAGGAGTCAGAAAGTGGTCCAAGTACTCAAGTCACAGCACCAGCTCGTACTACCAAAAGGAATAGGTATGTTTTTCCCATAAAATTATGAAACATATACTGACAATTCAAAGTGATGAGGCAAGTCTGGACAAGGAAAACAAAATTGACAACCCCAAGAAACGTCAAAAGGCTGCTCCTAATCTGCCTGAACGTACCACTTCTCGTGTCAATATGGACCCAAAACAAATACTTTCACCTAGATCCGCTAACTCCCGAACTCTACCTGCCTCGCCAATAAAACCCGCACCATCCGCCAAATCTACTACAGATTCTCGTCCGCCTACAAGAGCAGGACGAAAAGTCGCACCACATACGAATCCAGCTGGAGCTGCTACTAATCGAGCAAGATCCAATACCGCAACTTCGGGTCCAAAGACTACACGAGGAAGAAATGTGAGCAATACTAGTACTGAAACTGTTGTTAAAAAGGCACCTGCTGCAAAACTCAAGAAGGCGGCGCCTGCACCTGCACCTGCGCAACCTGCACAGCCAGCCAGCACTGCTGTTGGAAGAGTGTTGAGAAAGAGAGCCTGAGGCCATTTCAGCAGCTGCAATCTTATACATTTTTGCACCAAATTCGACTCATCTTTTGTTCATGAGGCACTAACCCTCAACTGAAAACACTCCTACTCTGGAGTGGGGAACTTCCTCTATGGTGTTTGATTAAGAATGTTATGGGCTGTGACCCCTTTTTAATCAACGTCATAGGGCATATAGAACCTGGATATCGTGGCTTGTGGTTTTGAACATTGAAATCTTGATTTGATGTTGTAATTGGATTTAATGGTTGATAGGGGAATGAAAAATATGATCGCTTGAATTGGAAATGGATAATGATGGTTGTTTGATGTATCTTTAGCGATTGGGGTAATACGGAGTTTGCATTTTATAGGCTTCTCTGGGGTATGCATTGGAAGGCGAAAGATTATTGCATGAGCTTCTTTGGAATAATAGGAAGCAAAGGATGATTGGCGTTTGATTTTCTGATACCAATAAAAAGTCTTTTATTGAATGCACCTGATGTTACGTAGGGAAATTGGAATTCTCAACGTTCGTAATATATGCTCTCTTGGTTGGTGTCTATTTAAGATTTATGTTTTGTCTGACATAGATGATATTTTCTTGTTTTTGGTCTTGAACCTCCAAAAATGCACATAAATCCATTCTTAATTCAAGCGCAGGGAGCGAAGGGGGTTTGTAGGCTTGCCCCCATGAAAGCCACTTGGATTTCTCGATTGATGAGGCTCCGCTAGTCCCCCGAGTGCCGCTACAGTGTGAGTAAACTATCTGATGATTAGAATTGAAATCAAAGAGTAGTTCTGTAAAATTCACATAAAAACAAGATCTTTGATCAGCGTGAATATTCACACCCGCTTATGATAGGAGACATGCCAAGACACGGACCAAAGCGGCCGCTAGCAATCCTTCGGAAAAACTACCCCACCATCACGGTTCTTGAGCTCATCCATCTTAACTCATATCAAGTGTTTCCCCCTCCAAATACATACAAAAAGCATCATTGTAACCAAGAATATTTCAAAACGAAATACACATCGATTTATAAGAAATTATGGCAGATGTAGAAGAGACTACTGCGCCTGCAGAAATTCAATCAAGAAATGTTGTTTATTGTGGAGGTAAGTTTACAAATGAATGAACGACCCCGCTATCTTGATTTCATGAAGGCTAATCACAGAGAATAGTTTGCTCGTTACCACCTGAGGTAGGCATTACTCCATACTTCATGGGGCTTGGGGCTTAACCTGAACAAAGGAATGAGGATACCAAGGACAAGATCATTAACAAAAAGCAATTAGTATTGCGAATACGGCGGCACAGTAAAGAAATGTCAAGAATGGCTCGAGAAGAAATATCCCACCATGTACGAGCGATTATGGTCTGAAGGTATAGCTCACTTCCTCTCTTGCTCTTCATATGCTGCATGCTAAGTTTTAACTCCCCTCCTTCTAGACGCCCTCGCAGCAGCAACCTCAACCCTCAGTGTCGATGCCCAAAAACGCGCCGCCAAAGACGCCACCAAAAAAGCCGCCAAAGCCGAAGCTCTCGAAGCCAAACAGAATGAAACTCTTGCGTCCTCCAAAATCCGCATCAAGCGCGTCGAGCGCAATAAACGTAAATACGTAACCGAAGTCCAGGGACTCGAAGCCTTTGGACTCGAGCTCAAAAAGGTTGCGAAGGAATTCGGATCTAGGTTTGCGACGGGAAGCAGTGTGACGAAGGTAGCGAGCGGAGGACAGGAAATTACGGTTCAGGGCGATGTGAGTGAAGATGTGAGGGAGTTTTTGATGAAGAATTATAAGAATATTCCGAAGAAAAATATTGTGCTAGAGGAGCCGAAGAAGAAGAAGGCGGAACCGGTGGAGGTTTAAAAGGGGGTTGGTGTTGAAAGAGAAGAGCGGGGAGCGTGGATTTGGTATGATTGACCGGGTTAGGATTTCGAGGAACACATATACCATTATGAAATTCATTTTATGGCATTGAAATATGCCCAATCCTGCGTTATACTATATAATGTGAGATTTGACTGGAAGGGAGGGCTGGATTCGATATCTCTGACTAGGTGTTGAAATAAGTACCTACACATACGAAATTCAACTCACTACCGTGAAAATCAATCTTTGATATCATTTAAAACAATGAGACATGAATGTTCCAACTTGAGTAGAATGATGGCACCCCAACGTCAGAAAAGGAATGTACATATATCTTGAAGCACAAGAGACGACTGCTTGCATAGGTAATCGCTCCTCGTGAATATAAAACTCCATTTTATGTATAATCTATCTAAACTACTACCATACCACTTGTTACTATATTCCCCGCCTATGGTTCAGCAAGGCAAAAGTTTAAAAAACGAATGAATAAAAGCATGCATGTAATACCACGCAATCATTATTTCAATTTCAGGAAGTCAGCATCCAGACAATGTTACATGTTCATGGATGTGCATAATCACGTTGAACATACACTCATTTCTCTCATCGCTTTGTACAAGTCATCTCGTCTTAACCTCACAAATTTGTATTTAAATCAATTATTGATCCTCAACTATTTAACCTTATATGATTTTGTCTCTTATGTTCTCTTAATCTCTCTTTACCCTCCGTCTTTCATTCTGTTCTGCCGTCTCGCTTATTCTCCTTTTATATTCGCAGCATTATTACAGCCCCACCATAATTCGAGCAACCCCCATCGTCTCTTCAAGGAGCAGCAAAGAAAAGAAAAAGCCAAATAATCCATCATATCCCATAGCGACCCAGCCCTCCCATTCCCCTATTGCCCAATTACCCTACCCATATTTTTCATAACGCCAATCCTGAATCAATACACGGATATCATAGCCCCCCATCCATACCATATAATATCGTCGAATCCTAGCCATGCCAACCCAGCTCAACTCGTTTAACCCAACTCACTGTTAAAAGTTGAAGTGGGCCTCTTGATTCGAAGATAAAACCCCTGGGACCAGCCAGCCCATAGAGAACATGATGAAGAAAACTCCCGCTAATTTACGCCATGCTTTGTCCAAGCCAATATTTAGGCAGCCGAAGTCCGAGAAGTTTGTTGTTATGTATAAAAGAGGCCGTGATATGAAAAAAAAAATATGACACCCGAAAATTGAAAATTGCTCGAAATATCGCACGGTATTCAAGTCTGGTTCAAAAACGAACTTACTCCATGCTACTTTGGACCGACCTCCGAAGCTTTCGATTATAATTCTTCTTATCATCCACTGATCCCCAGAAGAGTTTTGAAGCTTCCACATTCACCAATGTTCGCGGATCGTATGGTGGTGAAACTTCCTCTAAAGCTTCAATGATAGACTCGATATGAGATTTTGCATCATCAGGGCGTTTAGGAGTATAGCAAGGTGTTCCATCGAGTCCAATCCGGTGATGAAATAAAGGTGTCTGAAATTTGGCTCTTGGTTGCTCTTCTGGAAATCTTGGGCTGAAGTAGAGCTTAATATTGAATAGTCCGCCATCTAGATTGGTCATAGGGCGACCGAAATAGGTAATATTCCATACGAAAGGATTCTTGTTATCTAGTTCAATATCCAGGGTTACGGACTTGTCCCTCTTGTATGCTTCAACCACTTGTTCGAATTGACGTTGAAGATTTGCTGCCACACCACTTTCCTTCTTCTGTGATAACAATCCTTCGGTAGCCCAATGAGCCGTCTCAGCATCCAAAGTGGTACGAATGAATCTCAATCGTCTCTCGAGTTCAGTGTAGTCAAACTTTCCCTCCATAGTATTTCCACCACCCTCAAAGGGCATTCGAGCAAAAGGTTGAAGGTCCTTAACCTCTTTTCTTGCTTTCTCTATAGCCGTCAAATACGAATCATAATACCACAAGAATCTACGCTTGCAAAAATCTTTGAAGGGTTCGAATGCAACGGCAGAATCATCAAGTACATCTCGATCTAAGTCGCTGTCGCTATCATCGCTTGGTGGTGTGTATGGTGGAGTTGTTCCTGCTGCGGAGATGTTCAAGTATTCCTCAAGACGTTGAATGACTGAAATTCGTAGAGTTTCATGGCGAATCTACAGTCTTATCAGTACCAGTACCAGTACAAAGAGCCTTGATAATTCAAGCATACCTTTGCAGCATAATCCTTTTGGTTTTTCCTGTCATGGTCATCATTTGCCGTTTCGAAACCAGGTTCATTCTCGTAGGGATTGCTCGACATTAAACTCTGGATTGAAATTAAAATTGACTCAAGTCCTTGTGCCGATGACCACTCTTCTCCTCTTTCACCTCGCCATGTACTATTGTATAATTTAGTTTCGGATGTCCAGAGGAATTGTATGAAGGTTGTTAATTACCCCAAAATTGATCTAAAGAGCAAGTTAGTAAATATTGAAAGTATCATGACATAAAGGATATCTTACAAACAAACTTTGCCTGTTGCATAAATATTGGGATTGAAACGACATCTTCCTCCATTTGTAGTTGTCGCAATAACACTAGGTGCTTTTGTGGGATAATCTACATGAACTTTTTCAGCTTCGAATTAATGTGCAATCCTTTCGCAAAATCGTACCTTTTCCAAATCTAACACCAAACTAGAGAAATGTCAGTATGCCATATTCAGAAAGAATTTTTTTATAGATTGGATAGACCAACATCGAAGAAACCAAATTCGTAAGGTGTATCTGGTGGGCCGATTATAATTGCTTTAACGCTTCGAACGTCGATATCCCGACAGGCAACTGCGAGGGCTTTAGAATTAAATCGTTAGTAAAAATTCAAGGAGAGAATAGTAAGCTTCTGAAGAAATCACATTGACTTACATAGATCTGGACCTCTCTGAATATCTGCCAACTCCTAAATCCCCCAAAATTGTTGTCAGCCTTGCGCTTTCAATATCACATTTGGCGCATATCGTGATATCATGACATGGGGTTTGGTTTGATGAATTTACCTTCGCAATACGAATAACGGAGTGATTCGCCATGATTTTTGAAGTAAATTCTTCCAATATCTGTTGATGAGATATTATATTATTATTTCTGATTATGTTCTTGAATTATTGAAGTATTAAAAGTATTGGAGAAAGTATGATAAATTGGTGAAGTTGTTGAAGGAAGGATTATGAAGTAATTTGGGCGGGGTTTCTGTTGGAAAGTGCTTCAGAGTTTATGAATGGAACAGGTAACTAAATAAGCGGTGAAATCCGGCATAATTCTATTTTTGCCCTAGTCAATTCATGAGGGGATGGGGGAAATAGTGGGATAGGCTTCCATGAGTGATGAGGCTGATTCTTCTCTTCTCGATAAGCAGATATGGCTTTTCTTTTATTCAACAGCAGAAGAGAAAAGGAAAGAAACCAAAACAGTTTGTTATTATACTACTTACCTACTAGTGTTTATTATAACTTCCCCATTCTTTTCAATAATACTAAGCTACATACTTGTTACTTATCATACATACAATAAATGAATCTAGAGCATTCATGAAGTATCGGGATCGATATCTACCTAGTATCTACCTAGTAGGCAAATGCCTCGTTGGAAATTCGGAATAGTAATATCCTTTATTACAACAGTGACTTCTTTTCTGCGGTCTATCAGGTTGAAATTAGCCTATTAAATATATCCATCATGAGGGAAAGCTATCATCTCAAGAAAATCACTGAGTGGCCTATTGTCTTATGCCACAACATATCACATGCTAGTAGAAATGAAGTAACCATCCAAACAACAATCACTGGTACTGGCACTATATATTCAGGTAGTGTTTATCCATAGAGATAATGGTTAATGATTTCTTATCAAGACCTTTTCTTCACTCGGCCAACCAGAGCGTATAGGAAATGTCATGAGAAAGTGCTATCATCCATGAGAGAAGACATCAAAAGGCTTCTTGATCGTTTGCCATGTGTTCTGAGTCTTTCCATAGTAAAAAATAAACCCATAGATCTCCTAGAACTTCCAAGAGTAATAAGAGTAAAAATAAAATATATTGCTTTCATCGTCATGATATCATTCTCATGCTTTGGGTATATTAAAGCCAACTTTCCGAAACCTTTCGAACCTTTCCTATCATACAAGGTATTGAAGACTATCCAGTCCCGCACTAGAGTATATACAAAGTCTTCTTGAAAAACTGCGGTTGACGACAGACTTTGAGTAAGTAGTGTATAGGCATCGAGACCATATCTGTATGCCCGCATATACTGTGGCAGATTTGGCCTCATGAGCCTCATTTTGCTCAACAACATCCACCACTACTGGCTTTCTGGGGAGCCAATTTAACATTTGTTTTCGAACCTCCATAGCCAGGACCCTTCACTCCAGATCTCCTGTCATTCAAGTCATATTTCCCAGCTTCGATGTTCATATATATCCTTTCTGCCACTCTTGCAAATGCATTTTCAACACCTTCACCACTCTTCGCACTTGTTTCGACATATTCTAATACGCCATTTCGCTTTGCCCAAGCTTCTGCCTCTTCCACAGTAACCTCTCGTTTGTTCTCCTCGCCTGTGGCCAGATCACTCTTGTTTCCTACCAACACAACAACTATATCCGGTTCAGCAATTTGTCGCAAATCATGTAGCCAGTCCGTAACATGTTCAAATGTTGGTCGCCTCGAGATGTCGAATACGAGCAGTGCGCCTGAAGCTCCACGGAAATAGCTCCTCGTAACACTTTTATAAGTTTCTTGTCCTGCCGTATCCCATAAACTGAGCTTCATGTGTTTCTGTGGTACATCCGATTCTGTGGCTGAAGCTTTGGACGCTGGCTCTTCATCTAGATTGTTCGATTTTGGTTTGAATCCTTCTGAATTCGGTGGACCAACTGGAATAATTCGTGATCCAAATTCAACTCCAATGGTAACGTCATGATGCGGAGAAAAACGCCCTTCGCAAAGTCGAATTGTGAGAGATGATTTTCCGGTTCCACTATCGCCAATGCAGACGAGCTTTGCAATATAATCCCATGATGTTGTAGACATTACTTTTTAAGCTTCGCAACGGGAGATTCTATCGGCTTTTCGTTGACGTTGGACGAGGAGGGGTGGTAGACTAGTGTTGGAAGGGCAGAACCCGTTCGAACTTTACCTAGGTAAGCTTGCGATTTGTGATTTGAAAAAAGACTGATACCAAAAACAATCAATGAACAATTGAAATAGATGCTATTGATATCGAAAGCGTTGATGAATTGTAACCGATTGTAAAATACAAATTGAAGAATAACTCGATAGCAATGAGCTTTATGAATGTACAATCGCTAGAGTGTCTGGGTATGATAAACTTGTAACTCGTGGGCAGTTGAGAGTCGAGACAATGATAAGTTTAGAGTGTTCATGAATCATTGATTGACCCACCATACAGATACTCTTGCCTACTTACTACCCAGGCTCCCAGATACTTCTCTCTCCTCTCTCTACCCAGTCATAAAGTGGCTTTCGGGAATGCAAGCGGAGGGAAAATCATTATCCTCTAGCGCCCAGCCGTTATATTTTAGGATTGGAGAAGTCGGTCGGGTTGGTTGGGGGCGGTGAACAAAGGATTATTGAGATGTTTTGGTATCTAGGAGTGATCATGCAATCTTCACTCTATTGATTCACAAGTATCAGGTAAATAATGAATATATACGAGTAGATCAATTGCATTCTTATATCATTCTCCTTTCTTCTTTCTCTCTTCTCCCTTCTCCCTTCTCCTTTCTCTTCACGTCATACATCTATTGCAGATACCAAGGAATTCTTCATCATCAACCAACCCAAAAGATTTACACTCTCGCATAATTCGATATCCTATCCTTTCCCATCTTATCCTATCCTTATCTTGAGGACCAGTTCATTCTCCCTAGATACTCATGCGGTATGGTACACCTGCCTCGTGATTTTAAATGATTCACGACTGAGGCCTCCCGGCACTCCGCTATCATAAGTCTTGACTCGCCCCCAGCAACCCCAGCAACGCAAGCAAGTGACTGATATCTCACAATACTATCCTTCACCGGGCTTCCATTATTGTTCTAACAAGTCTTTCTCATACAAATACCTTCTACGGTATTCACTTCCAATACCTACTTGGAATACCTAATCACAAGCTTTATATCATTCATCGGTTACAAGATACCCTACCAACCCCAGACTGCAACTGATCTACCGTACTGCAACCTGCGAGTACCGTTTCAAGCTCTCACAAAAGACCCACAAGACTGGGCAGAACTGTAGATAGAGAGTCCTTATCAACAACCTCGACTTCCCAACTTCATCGCAGACAAAATATTCCAACATACAACTTTATTCTTGAGAGTTGAAGATGTTTTCAGAATGTAAGTAAACCAACTCACTTGCCCTATTTATCTTGTGCATTCTTTTAACCATTATATTATCCAGATGCTTCGCGCTTCTTAGCTCAGTCACAGTCTCGACTCTCCAATTTCGTCCAACAGGATAACGAAATCCCAACTCGAAGTCCAAACGAACGTTATCAACGATCGCAGCCTTTACGAAGTTCAAGACACCAAAGGGGATTAGGAAATCCTTATCAGTCATCACATCTCCCAAACTTCGGATTTACATCTCGATATTCCCAAGCTCCGCCTGATGCCCCGTTATTTCATAGTGCTTTGAATGATTTTCAGGAAGAAGATGAGGAGGAGGAACGAGAGAGGGAGACTGCAGATTTCTTTGCGCTTCAACGATCACGGAGGGTTTTTGCACCTACGAGAGAACTGGAAGAAAGTGAGGAAACAGAGCGCGACGGGAGTGATATAGCTCTGGGGAATAGTAAAGATGATGGAATAGCAGGTGATCATCGGGAACGCCCACGAGGAATCAAAAGTAGTTGGAAAGGCGGTATCCGAAGCACAAGAGAGCGAGGTCACACACCGGAAACAGTTGGAGAAGAACATGATGACGAAAGTAGGCGACCAAGCAGTCAGGGAAGCAGTAGTAAAGGAAAGGGAAGAATGGTCGATATTGGACTAGAATCTACGATTGCCGACAGCTTACCGCCAAGTGAACCGGATTATGATATGGGTGATGATAATCCACCAGCCTTTCAACAATTTAAATCTGGGCCAAAATCTGGCACAACTCGATTCACAGATGAATCCATCAGAGGCAATGAGAGGGATATCGAGTCGCAACAATTACCTGGTCCTCGATACCCCATACGACCGAATGAAGTGGAGGTTGTTCCAGTAGCGATCCCTACAACTCCAGACGAACTGGAAGGGCCAAAGCATGATATGTTTTGGGGGTCATTATTTTTGATATGCTTGGCTTCACTTTTCGCAACTTTCTTCCTAATCTTCCTCCATACATCAACGCCTGACGGAGTGCTCGGAGATACGATATATACCACTCTCCATTCTTCATTCCATCTATTCGCAGTCGATACCCTTGCATCAATAATTGTATCATTCATCTGGCTTGCGTTACTGCGGTCTTTTGTTCGTCCATTGGTGTTCCTGATTGTTCTCGCGGTACCAGTCATACTGTTTTCGTTCTCACTGTATCCTATGGTGTCTAGTATGAAAGGGTCAACAGATCGAACTGGTGTACAAGATAGGGCTATGAGATGGATGTCGTTTATACCTGGAGCTCTTGCTTTGCTTTGGTTGTACACCATTTATAAAGGACGTCAATCGTTGACCAAAGCAATCAGCATTCTAGAGTTTGCGTCAAGGATTCTTGCTTCGAATCCTGGTCTGCTCGCATTGGGATTCGCTACGCTAGGGTCAGTTATAGTATGGACCTGGATATGGTTAGGAATGTTCACGAGAGTATTTTTAGGTGGTCATCTCTCAAAGTCAGGTCTTAGCTTCATTATTGATGCGACAACTTGGTGGCTTGGTGTATATTTCGTGATGATGTACATTTGGACTCTTTCCGTGATTGGGGGGATTCAGCGAACTACCACTGCTGCAACAGTTTCTCAATGGTATTATCACCGTAATGCGCAGACAGGAGCTTCATCTCGTGAGGTCGTTGCGGCAGCATTCTATCACTCGACTAATACGATATTCGGTACCATATGCCTGTCGTCATTAATAGCTCTCTTGATTAAACTTCCTCTCCTCGTGTTTCCACGACGATTGGTGGCGGCTATTTCGATAATTGCGTACTCTTTTGTACCAGCACCAGTGACAGCATTGCTCAATCCTCTTACGCTCACCTACGCTGCTATCCACTCACAACCTCTTCAAACTTCCGCAAGGGGTCTAAGTCAAATGACATTCCTCACACCTCAAGCTCCTACAACCACGTTAACCCCACGATCCTTCTCCTCTCGAACTCACGCCACAACACCTCTACTCCCTTACCGTCTAGCTAAATTGCTTCTTCATGCAACCCGTATCATTATGTCCATGGCCCTTGGTTTCGGTGGCTGGGTAGCAACTGCTCGTCAATTGTCTATCAGTATGCCCGAAGGTCCTGGTCTTAAGGGAAGTGCATATGCATATGTTGTGGGACTTGTTGCTGGATTCATCGGTTGGGGTGTACTTGGGGCTATGGAGGGGGTACTCAGTGGAGTTGTGGATGCGACGGTTGTCTGTTGGGGAAGTGAGAAAGGAATGGCTAACGGTGGAGCATATTGCTTGGAGGCGGGCTATTTGTTTGGTGATGATAGGGAGTAGCGAGTAATGATCAAGGAACGTAGTAGGGAAATGGAGGAAGGACGATAGATTTTTATTGATTTGAGTTAATTGGGGGTGTATGGAGCTTGGAGCACGGTACATATTTGGATGGGTGTATGGAGCATAGGTCACTATATGATCAGATGGCATGACATGACTTAGCATGACATAGCGTTTTTTTAGCATGACGGAATTGATTAATGAAGAGCATTTAATGATTATATCATATATACATATGTATCATGCAAATGGAATTAGACCTCAGTGTTCTTGAATTGGTTGAATCATAAGCAACAGTCAGAGCTGGCCGAAACTACCTATATCTTGTACCTTTGATCTGGGCGGATGTGATAGTGTGATAAGCTGTAATATGATACTTACTCAAGTAATCACCTGTATTTATCGCTTCTGTCTCATTTCTTTCCATTATAATTTTACATCTCAATATTACAATATCCATTCTCATTATTTCTGAGGGATACACATACATACATACATAAACATTTAAATCCACTCATCTCGCGTGATATATACATATAAATATAAATACATAAGCGAAAGCAAACCTGCGGGTAGCCATCGAAATATGGGGCGGGTTGTGGTATAGCTACGAGCGGAAAAAGGAATGAAAATTGTGCATGTGCTTTGCTCTGTTTTGCCTGAATGGATGGATGGATGGATGGATGGATGGGAGTATGAGGTGGAGGTGAAGAGAGGGGGGCTGTTGTTTGAAGTTCTGGTGCGTGGGTAGGTTGGGGGGTGATGTGATGTTATGTGATGGAGGCTAAGGGACAATTGTGATTGTGAGTTAGATGAGGGTAGTAGTATGTATGTATGTATATATATAGAATGTATTTATCTATAATACTACTGTGAGTATAATATATCAATACATTTCCACACTAACCATCTCGAAAGATATGCAAACCTCAACCATCACCCCCCATTCTCTTTCCTTCCTTCCTCTTCATCTTTCTCCTCTTCTCCCCCCTCCGATATCGCCGTCAAACCCCATCCATTCACCACAAATCACACAAACAACAGTCCCGTTACACAACTCTAAAAGGTCATATCGGCCGTTTCTTTTGTTTTCACCGCCACGTTCATGCCATACCATACGATACCATAGCACAACATAATTACACTACACTACCTATCTATTTTCGATATATGCCCGAGGACGAGAAGAAAGAAACACACATCACCGACTGACTTTCTTTCTTGTATGCGCGTGGGTGTTTCTAGACATGTGTATATGTTTTTCGATTAGTTGGTCGGCTAATTTGTGTATGCGTGTGTGTATGCATGTATGTTTTCTCGAGATGGAATAATGATGAGTAGGAAGATCACTCGATGGGATGATGCTGAGTATAATGATGGAGGATGGATGGGCTGTATTTTGATAGACAGATAGATAGATAGGAAGGAAACTCATTCATGCACATATAGATAGGAAGTATACATACGAAGTAGAATGATTTGTCGGTAGAAAAAGAATTACCTATGGCAGATGCGACTACCTGCGATATCGATGCATACATATGACATGATATTGTTGGAAATCATATATATGGTACTAAGCAGTATGCTGGTAACAAACATCTTTTTCTATTCTAATAGATATAAATATATGATCGCTTAGAAAGGGAGGGGACTTGAATACATACATGCATGATGCATTGAGAACTTCACAATCAATTCCGGTAGGAGTTAAAACTCAAAAGTACATTTTCGGATTGCGTCTTACTTAACGGGGAAATGGATGGAGACTTGGATGGTCTTTCGGAAGTTGAATGTATGTTTGTTTGTTTGTACGTGTCTCGTGTCGAATATCCTTTTTTTGTTTCTCTGTTGGGGTATTGAGCTCGGCGTCTGGTTTTTTTGGGGGAGGGTGGGTAGGGGGGGAATTAATAAATTAATAATCTGTATTCCCTTTCGTGATGTCCAATATATATTAACATATTGTTTGACTTCTACTCTTTCTGTTCTATAAAGATATATATCGCCATCGCCATCGCCAAAATTCCTACATTTTGATTCATTCTTCCTGTAATTCCATGTCAAAAGACATACCTACATACATATTTCCCAGGAACATCATATAGGCATTACTCACCTGCATCATATATATACATATAACACCAACCCCATCCAACCAAGAATAACACAACTCATCATGGCCTTCATAACACGCTCATTCTCCTTCATCTCCCTCTCCCCTCCATCCTCATCCTCATCTCCATCTCCCTACTCACCACCCACATCCTCGAACTCTCGCTCCAAACAACCCAAATATCCTCGAAAAGATAGATTTAAACCCAAGTCTAAGCGCAACTATCCCAACAAACAAGAACAAGAACAAAATCTCCTCACCGAGGTATTTAAAGGGAGGAAAGATGAGGAGTGTCCGTGTCCTAGCTGTATGTATCCGGATGTAGATAGCGGGGGAAGTGAATCTTCCTCATCCTCGTCATCATCATCGTCATCATTCGACAATCACGATATCGAATCAGAGGAAAGTCTTAATATTGTAGGAGTAGAGGACGGAGGTAAATTGTTGGAACAGCGAAAAAGAGAAGCAGGAGGCGAGTTGAAGATGAAGTGGGGATTGGCTTGGTTGAGGGGGAGGGGGACGCGGGGAAGAGGATACGGCTATGGATACGGATATAAATATGGGGAAATAAATACCTATGCTGGAGTTTCTTGAGATGAGATGGAGACTGAGCGGGGAAGTAAAATCAATTGATGACGGTTGGAAGATGACAAGAGGAGTGGGTAGTGATGGCGAGACCAGTGTTGGTACGGAGATGCGAATCATCGAGGGGGGGGATTCGAATGCGAGAATGAGAGATGGGTAAATGAACGCTAGGACTTGTTCATCTGGTGCTGGTGGTGTTGGGTATCTAGTGTACTAGGTACCCAGGTTTTCCATGATGATATGACAAGAAAGGAAGTGAGACAGGAGACATATAAATAGAACATAAACCAACCATATCTTGATCATATGAACCCATCTATCTTCCACCTCCACCCTAGGTATGAAATATCCTATATCCAAAAGAATCGATATTCCTTCCCATAAGCGATTTCGAATAATCAAGGTGTCTGTTCATCTCTATTGTAGTGTGTTCAATACACTTCTTCTCAATACTCACTAATTCTCCTTTATCTCAATGAACACTTGTTCACTGATCTTACATGGTATATACACTACCATTGAGAGTAAGAAATGGGTAATTGAAAGGATAAAGATTTAATTCATCTTTGACATCTGAACAATGGGACGTTTGTATATGGTATCCATAAATTTATTCAATCTAATCCCAAAAATCTAATCTAATCATCCAACAATATGATATTTATCCCGAATCCGGGATTCAAATGTAATTCTATATGGTATCTTTCGCAAAAAACCCAAGTCCCTTAAATACTATCCATAACCCATCCAATCCGTTACTTCCTTTGATGCATTTTATTTATCCTTTCCCTAACATGTGTATATATGAATTCATCCCCTCATCTACGCAGCCAGTAGATCACCCCCTTTTCCCCATTTACTCTCCTCTTCCATATCTGCCTCTGGAGTCTTAACTCCATATGCATCTAACAATTTGATACATCCCTTGTGTCCCCCATTCCACGCGTCCACAGCGGGACTTACATCCCTATCGTCTTTTGCATCGGGGGCGGCACCGTGATTGAGGAGAATCTTAGCGATATTCTCATGACCCCTTGCACACGCATCGTGAAGCGGAGTCTTTCCCTCCTCATCTCTAAGAATGGGATCCGCGCCTCTCTGCAGAAGGAATTTTGTCGATTTTGGAAGATTCTTGCGGATGGTCCACACGAGCGGGGTGGTGAAGTGATGATCCGGACAATCGATATCGGCGCCGTGAGCAAGGAGTAATTTCGACATGTCGAGATTGTTGTAGGAGATGGCAAGACCGAGCGGTGTGCCTTCGCGAGGTCCATTTTGGTAATCGGTGTTTCCACCTTTGTGGTTGGGGTCGGCGCCTTTCTGGAGGAGGATCTTGGCGACTGAGGTGTTTCCGCAATGGACAGCCCAGTGGAGAGCAGTGAGACCGAAGGAATCTTCAACGTCGATGTAGGTGCTACTGTTCTTGAGAAGGATCTCAGCAACCCACCAGGTATTGCATACAGCTGAGATGTGAAGGGCGGAGAAATGTACGTTTTGAATGGCGGAGAAGTTGGTCATGTGGCGGTGCTTTTTGAAGTAAAGGAGCCAGGTACGGCGAAGATCGCAGTTGCGACGGAAGAAATGACGGTCGAGGGCGTAAGATTTCATCATGCGAGATCCGGCAATGTTGCTGTGGTTGATCCAGTAGATGAGAGGATATTGAAGACTATCTTCCGAGGAAGGTTGATCTTGCAATGAAGAGAGTGGAACATCCTCGAGACTTTCGAGGTAATATTTCCAGTCTCTGGTTGTATATTTGAGAGCTCTGAAAGCTGCTTTTTCGTGTTCGAACTCGAGATCCGAGGAGAAGATACCGGCTGTTTCGTGGTTGAGGAGATATTCCTTTGCGGATCGGTGGACAAAGTATGGGTGGTCGCGGTGCAATGATAAGAATGATCCACATAATTCAACAGCATCCAAGACAATATCTTCATCGTCCATGGCTGCTGCTGGGAAAGCTGCCATGACAGCAAGTTCGCGAAGACTGAGAGGTCTGAAAGCGATACCGACTGCACGGAAGACTGAAAAGGCCTTCTGTTGATCTTCTTCACCCAATTTCAAAACTCCCTCGAGAATTCTGGCATATAATGCATCAAGTCCAGTAGGGAACTTTCCGAGTACAAGCTTGACATTGATGAATGAAACGTTCTTCTTCAAGAGTTCTTTGCAAGCAAGAGAGATGAAAAGGAAGTTTCCTTCAGCCTTCGCCCTCAACTTATCAGCGACAAATTGTTTCAATGGTGCATCAAATCTCTTCTTGGTAGCCAAGATATCAACCTTATGAGCGATGAATGTATCGACGGCCTTGCTCATTTCGGTGGCGGAGTCTTCCAAGTCTACTACCCAGGACAACTTCAAGTACTCCTCGATCTTTGTTTCATTTCGACTAGTAAAGATCCATTTGACATTGCAAAGTCCGTCGGCGTTAGATGCAATGTATGTGCTAGCGAGCTTAAGGAAAACGTCCAAAGACTCCTCAGTGCATTCATCGAGACCATCGATGATCAGGTAAAGGTTTCGTGTGGTCGAAGCTTCAAGTACTCGTGTCAAAGCAGTCCAAACTCCCTCGATGGTGGAAAACATTTGAGGTCCATGTCGTTTGAAATCTTCCAACAGCACATTTCGAGAGCTTTGTTTCAGAACTTGATGAAGAACGGTCTTGAGTGCATGTAATGTTGAGTTTCTTTGATCTGTGTTGTTGTCGCAGAAGAAGTAGGCCATTTGGTCACAGGGGTTTTGAGCGACTTGTTTGGAGAGTGTGTCGACAAGGTACATTGAAAGCATGGTTTTACCCTTTCCTGCTTGTCCATGAACCCACAGCAAGTCAGATTGATCGCTCTCGATCATGGACTTGTAACTCTTGTTGTTGAGGATCCAGTCGCATGATTTACTCAAGAGACGATCCGTACGAGCTTCGATTTCTCTTCTTCCAATGAGTGGATTTATGACAGTGAGTGCATTCAAAACCTCATTACTGGCTGCTACATCTTGTGGTAATGACTTGTTAAACCCTCGGACCATTCTGTGCTGAGTGGTAACGATATCGTTGATTTGACGAGTGAGTTGTCCCTTTTCCATCTCACAAGCGCTAAGCATGGTCAATAGCAGGCTTGATACTGCATCCTCATGAATCGAAAGCTCTTTCCTGAACTGTGATACATCCCACTTCCTGCAAGCTAACCAATCGATCTTTTCGATGATTCTGGAGAATTCTTCGTGGGACCATAAAGATCCCTTGGTGGTGATACCGTTTAACCTGCATCCTTGATGCACAAATCTCTCTATACAGTGTTGGCATGCACTGATAACTTGCATCATCAAACCACGTTGAGCTCCAAATGATGGATCACTCAAAAATCTCTCGATGCCGTCGAGACGCTTGTGAAGGTTGGATAGAACTTGTGCAACATCCCCAAAGACTGGGTTTGCCTTTTTCGAATCGTCGATTGCTGTGAATGCGTTTCTAAGGATTCCAACTCCGTGAATCACCTCGCCGAAACTGAAACCGAATGGAATGGCCATGATTGCTATATCTGTTGTAGAGGGAGGTATCTGAGGAGGTTTTCACTACCGGTGTTGTGAAACGAGTTTGAAAGTTTGGTGTTATATATTGAAAAGGTTACAAGTATAGAATGTAAAGAGGTAGATCAAGTTGGTGCCAGAGATTGACAGAATGGACGTCCGTGAAGCTTAAAGAAGCCTCTTGAATAATCGTGATATAATGATTTCTTGTAAGGTGTCATTCGGGCCGTGGTGGCGTACTTTGAATGGACCTTTGGAGGTTGATTGTGATATGAACTTATCACAATTGATATGATCACTCCTTTCTTAAATGAAAAGGCGGAAAGATAAACTTGACTGATATAGAGATAAAGAAAGGAGGGATAAGTCTGATATATATAAATGATGAATGGAGATAGCATTGCCGTGTTATGTCTTGATTACATTACTCTTTTAAGATAGGACCCACCGAGTGTTTTGAATCGTAGGAATGTACTCCGTATATTTTCAATGCATTAGTGTCCAACGGATTAGAATGAAATTGGAAAAACCAACGAGTAAATCCACATGTTACCCTACCGACCACTCGAGTTATGAAGCGCGACGACCGAAGATAAGTCATTGATAATAAGCAGAATCCACTCGGTACAACAAATTTTTCTTCATAAAGGTCGGAAATAATAACCAGTAGGGTTACCTGACACAACGAACCAGGTTTACCGATGCTATCTTATCAATTTACTCCACTATTGTTGATATCCTAATGGATTAGTTTGATACCAACCTTTACTAGAGAATTAGGGGTCCGCTTATCTTCCGGCTTCTCTTCGTACTACTTTTCAAAATCACCATATTATTCGCTCAAATTCCAAGCAAAGCACAAAATGAAGTGGTAAAAATGCACAAAGGGACAAGATAGCAATGGACAGACAATGGGACCGTCAAAACAACGCAACAAAGATAGAAAGTTCACATGTTTATCTCTCTACATGTATATGATTACTTGATTTGTCTCTCTTGCGGTATCAAAAACCCCCAAAAAACCAGGAAACTGTAGATTAGATTGAAGATCATGAGAAAATCAAGATTCAAAGGGTTCAAAAAAAGAAGATTTACACTTTCAACGCCTTTTTTGAAATTCTTTGCATATTTTACTTGCATCGGCATACTTGTAAAAGGAAAGTCAATTATCAATAAAGTAACTGTTTGAAGGAATAACACAGGGTATAATGCATATTACCTAGGTAAGTTTTCACATTATAAAGCATATCTACGTCATTGTATCCATAATATGGCGAATTTGGTTGTTTTTCGCTACGCAATATGATCCTTCCGTGAGACCCTCAGAAAGAGGAAAATAAGAGGTTCCTCTTTTTCGTGCGATGTATTGATTCGGCTCAGCCCAGTTAAATGTCTCGAGAAATAATACGTGCGGAGGCACATCGTAGGGAGTAAAAATCGGTGGGAAGTCAGCTCAGGTCAGACCGCTCAAATTCCGCCTTTATCAACTAAATTCTAACTTCTAACGTGATTTGACCCACTCAAAACTACATGATATGATATCCCCCCAAAATATTCGACATGCATTGGTGTACAATGAATAGTGTGCACTGCCTGTAACTACTAACTAGCTACTAACTACTCAAACAAATTCAGAATACGAAACCAATCAGATTACTAAATCTTGCATTCACGGTAATTTTTCGCAAATTAAACACATTTTCATCTTTTCAGCATGAGTTTAGACTCGGTCAAACAGTAGGTATTTAAAATATTCCTGCAGTAGTTGCCGAGCAAGATAGGAGACCTAGGGATGGGATGAATGAATCGTATGAAACCAATGAACCGCCTTTCTGACCCGATAACCAATCGTTCGGGAAACCGCTTCAATCTTTCTCCACTGAAAGAAAGATACAACTCAGAGGTTTAATGCTCAATGCTTAAAAAAAAGGATCCGTAGGATGTACAGAGTAAACAAGCCAGCTGTGCAAGATTGTGTTCTGATTACATGCATGCATATAAAATATTAATATTGGGACCTTATAAATAAGTTGTGGTAAGGCTTGGCCCAATATTCATCTTCTGATGGCTTCATCAGAATTTCTGCATGGTAGGTAAAGTTAAATAAAAACTCTCATCATCAATCCTCAATATCAACATCCACTATGCTTGCAACATTTGCTAGATCGTGAGTTGGAGGAGGAAGATGGATACCTATTGTCCTTTGAGCCAATCAGTAATAAAACTGGTCGATATTTAATCAGATAATCTCCATTTAATAGCTCGTATCAATTCCGATGTCATTCTTTCTTGAATTTTGACGCATTGTCAATATACGCTCATGCCACATGGCAGATTTTCAGTCTGTGTTATCACGTCGAAGGTTCCAACTTCCAAGTTAAGGAATGCGGTATTTGTTTTTGAAAATTTCGGCACATATGACTCTATGAGATATATTGTTGACATGTGCCGCTGTCACATCACGGAAGCTTGTGAGAAAGGGTCATGAGGGGTCCTAAGGGGTCCTGAGGGGTTCGATGTTCATACGCTCTTCACTTCTAAGCTCGTAGCTTCATACCATTGTGAGCCGATCGATCGAAGATATCGAAGGTATCGATTATTGTTCGTTGAACTTGAAACGCGCTGTTAGGTAAAGTTCATCTCGGAGATTCCCAGCAACCTTATAGGGAAAATTCAAGGAAGAGGCAGGTTACTTATTCACTCATGATCCACTCCGAGATCACGACTCATGGTATGTCAACCGTCAGCAGATTTATAGGTATGTCGACGGCCTTTAAAATCCAACATGAAACAACCATTTGTATGTTAGTTTGCCGCGGCCCAAATGTCGACTTGAGTGAAGAATATCAAGTCGCTGACTACGCGAGTAATGTCGAGTACCGGTAAACATGGACGTTTATTGTATCTTGAATAGGCATTTGTGGCAAGCAAAAAGCAGAAAAGATCGGAATTTGAACCGTGTTTGAGAGGTTTGAGAGGCTGAAATAGGGAGGGACAATCAAATTAATTTAGTACCCTTGGATTCCAAACTGGAGGGGTAAATATAGAAAAAGAAATATATTAATCACGTGGGAGTTTTAACAATTTTGTGATTTCTCGTGATATTTTCTACCCATGCCCAAGGTGCTGGTTGATAACACGCCCAGGCTTGATTTTTCTCTGGATTCTCTCTTCCTTTCCATGATACTTTTGCGAGTTGAAATGCATCACGAATTCAAGTATTGATTGCACCACTTCAGTTCTTTCTTTCTCATCATCGATACCATCCCCCCACCTCATTTCTATTTCGGTGCCTTGAAGTTAGAATCCACCTACGAGGTACTTACTGGGTATCTCTTAGAATTTGAGGGTCTCTTTAGTACGATCGAACTACTATCTGAAAAGTGTCTGTATCGAGTAGTTGTACTCCGAGTAACTCAAGTCATCTACGATCAAGTCAACTATTATACTATATCGCACAGTCTATGGATATCGGATTCGTATTTTGCAGCCGCATTACGAGCACGGGTTTTCTCAAGACTTCTTCTTCCCACTCTCGAGCCACTGTACACAAATACTTGAGTATGAACGTGTTACGTCTTACGGATTACGCCTTATCCGCGCACGCATACAATGCTGGACTGGACTGGAGACTGGGTAATGAAGATAGCGTCGGCGAATTCATAAACTTTCGGCGCCTACCGTTAGCACTGCAAAACCCTGATGCATCGTACATACTCGCGCTCCGAGCTAATAAAAATCGGATCAACAAAGATCATAGGCTATAATTATGCGATGAACTGCAGTCTGCAGTGAACTTCCTGGGTACGATCAAATTACGATGAACGCCTCCTATGTCATTTTTAATAAAAATTGATAAAGAATCTTCCGTCAAAGTTTCGTAAACGCGGTTCGATATTTCAAACAGTAATTTGGCGCCATCCACTCACTGTGAGTCTGTGACCATTTCATATTCCTCGAGCGTTTAGCGATTGCGTGCATGTAAGTAGGGTATTCTCTAAGAGGTTTCTCAATTTTTCTATTTTCTCTCCTACTTCATACAGAGTCTCTGCTTTGGGTGTCTCACTCTCATGCAAATAATATGTTCTACCAAGCGACCTTGTACGGCAGCGTCGAACCAACAATACTCAAGACATTACCACGTGTCTAATGTCGTTGAAGACAATCCCGTTTGAACGGTGCGATATTTCCGAGTTATTGGCCTTATGTACGGCGCAGCCTCCTGATCACCGTGGTTCGCATCAGTTTATGGGACTGTTTTTCAAACATATCTAGTAGAGGGCTGACAGAGGGAGAGGTAGAGAGAGGTTCCTTCTATGTGAAGATTCTATTCAGAAGGGAAAGATTTCAAGATTTCAATTCTGCAACGAAGCATGACGGTATGTTATCTCTTTCTATACTTTTAAGCTTTTCGCCATTGGAAATTACTCGCAGAGGTCTGCGATGATCTTCGATCAAGCAATCAATCAATCAATACTGTAGTTCGTCGCCATGAAAGTTTAACACGGAGGGTACACCTACCACATCACAAAGCCTTATCTCACGCCTTCTAAGCTATATCGAAAACAATCAAGACGACGATACTATTGGAAGAATTGAAATTGGCATTGAAGGAAGTGTTGGCCTTGAAATCACTATACACAAACACTCAAACTACCGCGAGACAACCCTCCATTCAACGGTACGCCAGTTCAAATCGATAGTGTACTTTCAAGTTTATCGATAATCTGAATCTCCAACAAACTCTCTTTTTAAACCCCGAGGCAAAACATGCATTGATGGAGAATTGATAAACAATGATGTTGTCATAGAATCCCCAGAGAGAACCAAAGAATGAAATTTGGAAATTGGAGATTAGACATTGGATCAATTCATGGAACTATCTATATTCATGAGGTTTAGTTGTATGGTGGAAGGAATGTCTAAGAGAGAATGTCTGAGTGGAATGTCTGAGGTGAATTTGAAGGAAGGAAGGAAGGAAGGAAGGAAGGAGGGAACGTAAGATGTAAGTGTGAAGTTCACGATGGACAATGGACAATGAAAGGTAGGTAGTGAGTGACTGGACTTGGTAGATGTAGTTGAGTACTGGTTACTTCGTGGTTCGTCGTTACTTGTTACTGGTTACTCTGATGGATACATCTACGAATTGTTAATACAGATAGAGATAGAATATAGTGATGAGTATCTATATGCCTTTTTGTTAGTATATATGTATTATATATTATATATTATATATCATGTATTATATATCATGTATTATATATCATATATTATATTATAATCAATAAAGAACTTTATGTTATATGATGAAGTACCTACCCCTCTACTCTACCTTTTGTGCTACATATCATAATTATTCTCAAACTTCTAGGGTTTATTAATCAATACCATGAGAAACCAATCTGTCAACTTGGATAGATCTGAATATCTCTGAACATCTATCTCTGCATACATCTCTCTGGATGCATCTCCCTGAATATCTACCCTTCAAAGCAGTCGTGTGTTGTGTTATCATATCAAGCTTCACTTCATCTTTCTTAGCCTCGGCATCTTAAAAAATTAAGCCTTTGTTCTATTCATTGTTCCAGAATAGAGTTTCAGTGAATAAAATCCCCTAAGGGGTCAATGATCTGATCATTAATTCCAACATCAATGCGAATAAAATTACTATGCGTTACTATATCATACTATGCCATCCTATGCTAACTACAATTATATCTAGAGTACTCTCAAGACGTTTCTGAAACTCTCAAACATTGTCTCGAGACTGCTTACTACGATTTACTACGATTTACTATGATTTGTTACGAATGACCACGATTTGCTACGACTTACTACGATTTACTACGGTTTACTACGACCCATTACAACTCACCACCACCCACCACAAGTAAGAGCCTTACCACCTTAACCCCAAAACACGATAGATTCTAGAGCTTCAAGTCCCAAGTCCCGGTCACTCTAAACTCAAAGCTTCAATATCCGACTACCACATATTACTATATGTAAAGAGCCCTTCTCCCTACCAAACATCTTGATTTGATAGGAAATTATTCGCATCTTTATCACTACCACTTACTTTAAAATACACACACATCTCTCTCTCTCCCTCTCTCTCTCTCTTCCTCTCATATTATCCACAACTTACATCATATACAAA
The DNA here is from genome assembly GCA_004786145.1 of Botrytis paeoniae. Taxonomy (NCBI): domain Eukaryota; kingdom Fungi; phylum Ascomycota; class Leotiomycetes; order Helotiales; family Sclerotiniaceae; genus Botrytis; species Botrytis paeoniae. The sequence continues at coordinate 1,883 of PQXI01000319.1, read as the reverse complement.
TCAAAATCCAACCAATCTTCAGGGGATTAATCCTCGGATATCTATCCAATCCATCCATCCATCCGCATACCTAGTAAGAACAACAAAATAATGTCTCTCTATGAATGTTCCAGTTGTACAGAGCCCATCCGTCCCGACCGGGCTCGCATTCAATGCCAAACCTGCACCGATTACAATCTCTGCACCAACTGTTTCGCCATCCAAAAGACATCACGTACACATCTCCTCAGCCATCCCACCGCCATCATCAAAACGAGCGGGACCAGCTCCCCCACTGTTCCTCCCCCAGTTCCTCCTCGTCCCCTCCCGCTTCTCCCGCCGCGAAAAGATACCCTCACCAACATCACCGCCCCCAATCCCCCGCCTAAAAAAGTCGAACTCCCAACCGCCAATTGGGGTGCCCTGTGGGATATCGTGAAACCGAATAAGAAACCGAAAAATTCGAGCGGGGGCCCAAGAGATCTCCTTTCCATTCAACCACCTCCGAATGACGACAGCTTTAGCAATCACAATATAAGTTATTCAGATTCTCCCCTCACTAAGTTACGACCGGATTTACCCGCGCAATCTTTTGAGGGATCGTTGGAGGGAAAAATCAAATTGGAAGCCTTTACGAATCCATACGCCTCGCTGGCGCCCCCAATGCCATTGGAATGGAGTCCCTTTTTCCAAAAGGATGGTGCATTCAATGCGATTTTTGTGGATTTGATGACGACCATGTTTTTGTGTTTGGATGTGGAGGGCACGAATGAATTGAGTCCGGAGGTGTGGAGTGCGTTTTTGGAGATGCAGGGGGTGGGGATGGAGAATAATATTTGTAGGTTTTTTTATACTTTACTCAAACCTCTTTATTTGGACCCTTTTGGTGGAAGGGGTCCAGAATTATGTGGTTCTTGTGATTTATTTTTACTTGATGAAGGATGAAACTAATATGGATATGATTATTTAGGGCAAAAAACGCTTTACACAACCGGGGGGCCTCAAAATCAAGAGATCGCCGACCTCGAGTTGGGTATTTTCTTCAAAACGCATGATATTTCTCACACGCTTTCGGTACGCCATGCGTCGAATCTTCCGCCTCCGTCGCCGTCTCCTACGGCGGGGGAACGTATCCGGAGATCGATTTCGCTCGGAGCTAATATGCCGATGTTGAGTCGGCAGGGGTTTATAGATGTCATGGGCATGGAAATGCTGCAGGATCCGGATGAGGGGCATAGAAGGTTGGAAGGGGTGGTTAGAGATTACGATATTTGGAAAACATTGGGGGATGTACCACGGGAATGTTTTCTGGATGGGAAGATTGAGGGAAGGGGGAAGAGAAGGAGTTTATTGGAGATGAGTGAGGAGAAGGAGGAGGTGGAGAGGAAGATTATGGAGGGGATGTTTAGGGGTGTGGGAGCGGGGAAGATCGGGGGAAGGAATAGGAGTGAGGAGAAGGAGGAGAGGAGGGACAGATCGAGATCGAGATCGAGATCGAGCTCAAGGGATAGTAGAAAGACGGATCTACCTGCGCCAGAAAGATTCGCCTTTGACGCCACGGATGAGGAAGAGCGAACGGGAGATCGAAAATCCCCCTTCTCCCATATCGAAGTCGATGTCATCCCCGAGGATGAATTCGAAGACACATATGATGAGATCAATCGGATCTTGACCGGGGAAGATATTGGTCCTATTGATGTTATTGGGGAGGCCAAGTAATCAACCCCCCAATCACCTACAAAACATATACCACCTACAAAACATATACCACCTACAAAACATATACCACCTACAACTTAACGAATTAACGAATTAACTTAAAAGCTTTCGAAACTCTTTTTCTCGATTTCCAATCCTTACACATTTCTTTTGTCATTTCTGATGGGTTAAAGGGTGGGTGGGTG
>PQXI01000318.1:0-32906 GCA_004786145.1 Botrytis paeoniae | reverse complement strand
TATAAGGCATTAAATGGTTCATATGACCACGTTCAACCTTACGAAAAGACAGATTTTTTGGCTATAAAATAATATCACTCTAACCAATTAATACGGTATCTTAAAAATCTTTCTTGTTCGCGGAAATAGTTTCGTTTGTGATGAGCGCCAACCCTTAAGCTTCAACAGCCTATATTTGCCGATTACTCAGCATAATGGTACTAATCACACCCTTTGCAACCCAATCTTCAAGGAAACATCAAATAGGGAAAAAGAATGAAAACATGAACCTTATTCAGCCGTTGAGACTCAACAGCGACAACAACCAGCGCAACAACGAACCCAATCTAGACACATTGATCTGAGAGCCCACAAATACTCACTGTACCTTTTTCAACTCAAGCAATTAACCGTGTATTCTCGAAAGATTTTGCGGGTTCCAAACTTCCAAACACCCACTTCTTCCGCGAACAGACATCTTGTCAAAATTAATGCGATGAAATTTCAGGGGATTCTTACCATCCGAAGATAACAACCACTTATATTCTTGTGAAATGTCACTCATCTTGAATCGAGCTAGGTATATTGAGAAATACATGGGCATTGTTATGCATGGAGAGCACTGCCAATCTTCTTCCAGATATGAAACATTTTTCTACGCGACATCTCTATCAAAATCAAGAAGATTCTTGTTGCACTGGTAGAATGTCATTCTTGTGCCATTAGTTAATTTTGTCAGAATGATATACTGTCGATATAAGGTTAAGCATCAAGAGAGGTAGCCGAGTCCTCTCTCGTAACGGCAAGGAGAAGTTTGAGATTCTTTAGTGGAGCATCCCGTCAGCCCATGTGGATTCCGGCAATCATAGAGATGACGAGTCTGATCGCTTGGCAATTAAGGGCATGCGACGACAACCCCGCTCTCCTCCAATTATACTTGATAGTTTTGGGGGGTTATGCTTAAATGTTCAAGAGGGAAGCGAAGCTAGATTTGTTCTACAACATTGGCCTGTGGAATTTCATATGGAAATTTGTAAAAGCATACGACGCATTGGATGGTAAATTTACTTTACGTTGGACCTACTTCCGCGGATACATGGGGATTGTTGAGTGTTCCTTTGCGATTTGATCATCGGTATTGCGTAGAGTAAGACTTGATTGATTAAGCCTCATTTACAACTCAAGTTCTACGACCTTGTTGTAGCATTCGCATGATGGTATTTTTGGTATAGAATATTGCAAGCTGCTTATTTTCTTCATGGAAGAGGTTGAAAGCTGAATTGAATTTTGATCAAAGTTTGAATACTAGTTACCTTAAAGGGCTGGAAGCATTATTGACCCTCTTCCCTAGTCAGTTTTAGGACAGCAAATAGTAGTGGTACTTTACAAGCTTATAGTTAAGCCTCTTCCTACGGAGAATACTTACGCGTCCTACCGTTATGACCAGGTTGGGGACCAAGGATTGATATTTGTTATACAGTCATATTCATTGGCTCCTCAAGGAATTGTACTCCATTATGGAAACTTGCGACATTGAATGGTTATTGATGGGGAATGCTAACAAGTCAGAAGAACACAGTGAACGGTGCACGTTATTGGAAGTGGCTTGGACCAATAGTGATTGAGATGTTTCGAAACAGATGGATTGACATCAACGATGAAGCTTACGAAATTCATTGCGAAGACAGCAAGGTCCTTATATTTGCCAAGACTGAATGGTCCATTGACCTCGCTGGTGATAGTGGATATCAGTGACATTCATGGTGACGACTTGCTAACATGATGGCGGTGTTGATGAATGGAGAATACATTGTAGGAATTATAGTTTCAAAATAAACAATTCACACTTTCAAGAACATAAATAGGTTCTCAACGTATCTCTTTCTTATCACCATCATCCTCTTCATCTTCACTTCTAATTCACTCTCTAGATCGAACTCAAAGCACTCTTTTGGATTTACATTCTTGAACATTCAATATGGTTCAAATCTCTAAACTTGCCATTGCTCTTTCGGCAGCTTGCCTTGCACCTGTCATTGCCCATCCTGGAGAAAACCATGATCACCATGCTATCAAGCGAGAAATAATTGCTCGTGATCAAATGGCTTCCGCTGCCAAAAGATCTCTCGATTCTTGCTCTGGATCCTTGAAGCATCGTCAACTTAACGCACGATCTGTTGCTCGTCGTGCAGAAGCTGCTCGTTCTCTCCGTGCCAAGCGCGATATCAAGACTTGTGAGTAGCACCTAACAATTCCTAGGACTTCAATTCCATTCGAAAATTCATAGTATGCGATATCTTCAAAGGGAAATCAATAATAATATAACTTTACAGTGCCCAAGAAGTTCCGTCGTGATCTCGCCACTCTTGAAGTCTACGAAGCTATCAACCACAATCAAACTGGTGTTCTCGAATACAGCGTCAATACCCCAGAATCCACCATCTTTGCCGCTAACACCTCTTGCATCTTGACTCCTGCCAATACTGATGGCCCTTACTACGTTCTCGGTGAAACTATCCGCCAAGACGTCACCGAAGGACAAGTCGGTGTCCCTCTCCATCTTGAGGTTCAATACATCGATATCACAACATGCGAGCCCGTTCCCGAGGTCTACGTCGATATCTGGAACTGTAACGCCACTGGTGTCTACGGTGGTATCAATGTCACTGGAAACGTTGCCGATGGGGGCTACGATTCTACCTTCTTGAGAGGTATCCAAGCTACCGATTCCGACGGAGTCGCTACCTTCGATACTATCTTTCCAGGTCATTATGACGGACGTGCTACACATACCCATCTTCTCGCTCACTCTAACGTTACCGTTCTTGCAAACAACACTATCCAAGGAGGAGCCGTTACCCACATTGGTCAACTTTTCTGGAACGAGGTTCTCCGCAGCGCAGTCGAAGCCACTTACCCATACAACACCAACAGTCAAGCCGTTACCTCCAATGCTGATGATATGTGGTCCATCGTCCAAGCCGAGAACGATTTCGATCCTTTCCCAGAATTCATGTATTTGAGCGACGATATTGCTGATGGATTATTGGCCTGGATTCAAATCGGTATCAACACCACTGCAGATTGGTCTGATGATGATTACTATAGTGTCGCAGCTACTATCCAAGCTGATGGCGGACATGCTAGCACTTCTAGCTTCTCCGGCGGTGGAGGTGAGGGTGGTGAGGGTGGTGCTGGTAACGGTACAGCTCCAGGAAATGGAACTGCCCCACCTTCTTAAAGAAATTACAGGTTTGAAGTTTACTGTTACTGTTTGTGTAAATAAGATTTCAAGTAACTGCAGAGCTACTGCTGTTGGCTCACCGCATGTTAGATTATTCGTTTCAAATATACCTTTTTGGCCTACCTTGGCATTTATCAAGAACATATATACAGTCGTGTTTAAAGTGATGATTCGGTGACGATTTGGTGATGATTTTATGATGATTTGATGATGATTACGGCGAATACTGAAGTCCACTCCAACCTAAATGTCGAGGGTCTTTGATCTGACAAATCAGGAAAACACTCGACCTTGAGATTGAGCCCCTTCGTCGAGATTTTTTTGGCGAGGCCAAGGAACACTCATTTGACCATGCAATTCCGTATTTATTTTAAAGCTTCATGCAAAGTACTTTTGCTTCGAATATGTTGAGGTAAGGTTTTCCTTTTCTTTTTTTTTCGAGGTAAGTAATATTCCAATCAAATCTCTATTCTCCTTGTTGTCAATTTATTTAAAATGGTGAAAAAGAACTTTACATTCACTCTGAACCATCCTATGAATGTCTCAAATTCATACTCTATCTCGTTAAACACACTTTAGTGATATTCTACATTTCTTGGCCTCAAGAAGCTTGATGTCTTACTAATCATAGGAGTATCCTACTACCTATATTCCTTCAATAGTAGGCTTTTTAAATTTAATAAACTTTTGGAATTAAATAATGTGGCTACTGATAAATATGCTGAAGGGAAATAATATGACTGAAAATTTGAAAGGTGTTAATTGATTTTATTACAAAGCTATATTATTTAGTTTAAAAAGTCTACTGAAGGAACGTAGGTAGTAGGACACTCTTACGATTATTTGCTGCTGATCACTTCCATTGCCTAGTAAACCAATATTTATTGTTTACATGCGCCGATTTTTAACCTTATTTCACTGTGGCTGAGAGTGACGCGAGTGGCTGCATTTCAACCACCATCCTGAACTCAACTTCACACAAATGACCTTAATCTTTATTAAAAAAGCATCATGGTCTAAAGGTAATCATGAAATTCACTAGTCTATACCAAGGTCTCTTCCTCGCGATATCTTCCCTTTCGGCTCTCACCACCGCCACATCCACAACCCCTATCGATCCAGCATCGACATGCTACACCTCTCCACTTCCCACCCTTTGCCCTTCGCTCTCTAATGCCACGCGCTCTATCCCCTGGGGCACCCCGTCATTCCTCCTTCCAAATGGCACACTCTGTTGCGATTCTCTCACCCAAATACGCGCCGGTATTGACGACATAGACACGCAGCTCCTCAGCCTCCTAGCTCAAAGAGCGGCATTTGTAAGAGAAGCGACGAGATTCAAAGCGACATTGGATACGGTGGATGTGCCGAGTAGAGATCAAGAGGTTATTGAAGGTGCGGTTGCCAAGGCTAATGAGACGGTACCGAGGTTGCCGGAGGTGATTGCAAGAAGTGTTTTCGAGGCGATTATTAATGGGAGTGTGCCGTTTGAGGAATGTGTTTGGGGGAGTTTTTAAGGGCTGGTTTAGAAGTGGTTTTGGTATGGTTGTGGTAGTGAGTGTGGATGTGGATCCCAAATTGAACGGAAATTGAAACGAAATGAATCTAGACGCACAAAAGTCGAATCCGTGGACCAATCACTTGGACATAACGATTTATGGATGGATTGGTGTGGAGAGCTGGGGATATCTGTGATATTAAGTTTTTGGATGTAGATACTAGAATCCTTGAAGTGGATGAGCTGCAGGACTGAGCAGCTTGTAAGGGGCCAGGGATGGTGGGTATCAGTGGATTGTAAATTTCTAATATCAATTGCCTCGCGGTACTAATCAAAAGTTGTATCAAAACTGAAGTATTCCAGAGAAATTGAATGATACCAAGAGAATTCCGGAATGTTGGATGAACAGACGCTAAAATTCAATGGCTAGGACCTCGATATATACGGTCATCATCTCCAATATCTACAAGCCACTACCCATACTTCCTCATACGTATCCAAAAATATATTTATAGCACTAATCATGAGTTTAGGGACTTCTAAAAAAGACAAGTTCATCGAGTTCAAGAATATCATGGCACTTACTTTGCCAAACAGGATCAAGGTGGGAATCGACGCAATGCAAGCAAATGCCATCAATATATGCTACAGATCCAAGAGCTATGTCAAAGATCATGCCTACCATCTCGAGGACTGTCCCATCGGTTCGATTCGAAACAATGGTTTCTATTGTGTAAAAGAAGACCATAGAACCAGACTGTGATGAAGAGAAGCTCATCGCATCACGTGGTGGATTCGAGTCTGATGTTTGTGGCTACGGCGTTCATGTATTTGAACGACACGATGTTTAAGAACATCTGAAAGCACTGTGTCTATCCGAATACGAATTCAAATAGTACAACTTTGCTAGAATCGTTGTATCAAAGCAGATACTTTGCTGAAGACTGATGAATGCCTGGGGCTTCTATTCAATGGCGATCAACAAGCGCTCTGTCTAACTTCAGTCATACGGCGATATGATCTGGTGTCTTCGCTCGGAATTTCTCCTCATTTTCTAGTTCGTATTTAAGAAGAAAGCTCCGGATTCTGCTTCCAATGTAGACAAGACAAGGGCTGCTTAGTTTTACACAACTGTGTATTAGCACGACGCTTAATACACAAGAGATTCAAGGACACATTTATAACGCAAATATCTAAGCTTAAGCTTAGTTAATGGAAATCTCCTTGAAGAGTATAAACTACTTCCTTGTAACACACAATGTTACTGTGGCCATTGGATTTCAGCTTCAATGTAGCTATGATAGTAAGCTTGCGGACTTTTGGGTCTGGAGTTTCGGTTGTCTTCGGTTGACAGTTATGAACGGTTCGAAGAAATTCACTGGAGATAGCTCCAATGGGTATGTTTCAAGTGAATCAAGCAAAATATTCAGATGAATTTTTTTGGCCCACACGTTGACTGGATAACCTGTACCCACAATTGAAAGACTCTCAGAATGGGTATCGGCCAGAAGGGAAAGAAGGGTTGTTACTTTGGCATGTTTTTGTTAAGTCTTGTAACGAAAAACTTCTTGTACATAAAGCTCATAGTGCTTGGATAAGTTTCTCTTTCCTCAGGCTAGTAATTGGCTTTTGAGCCATAGTCCGTCGATGAATTATAAAGGAAATTCGCGGAGGTTTAGTTTAATAATCCAGAAGACTTTTCTGGTAGTTCGTTATGCATTTGCTTTTTAAATACTATACCAAGAACTTTTCACGAAGCACAATCCTAGACAGACCACTTATCAGCTATGATATGCCTATCTTAGGTCAATAATGTATTGGGTATTAGGATCAGTTGTGCTTATGCATTTTTTAATTTAATCAAAGTCGTTGCGTCGCTAGAGCAGTTCGATCTTCAAGGTCAACGAACACTACACCACTTGATGGTTTCCATGATAGTAAACTTACTATGCAGATCAACACATCATCATAACTAACCTGCAAACATATTTCTTGTTCAAGACTGACTAAGAAAATATCAATAGTAACTCCATAACATGACAAACATAAGTCAAAATCTCACAGAAGTGTGCTCTTTCTTTTTTTGTATCTTCACTCAGAAAAACAACACAACCTGACGTACACAACTACATGAAACACAATTCAACAGAAATTGATTACATGTTGTGAATTCCAATCCAGACATAAAGATACAAATAATGGAAAAGAAATTCTCAAAGGAATCTGATATTCATCGTCGAGAGTAGGAGCAACAAATTTCACTAAACATCTTTGAAAGATCAACAATGCTCGGATTAGAGTATGAGCGTAAGTACGCCTCATATTCGGAATCTGCCTTCCAAGGAGGATTGATCTCTTGAGGGAGCTGGCCTCAACATAGTGAAGAGTGCACGAGTACTTGCCACTTGGGTGGCGCAGATATATAAGAAAAAGGTGTTTACTTACCACACATTTCACCTTTCAAAAATCACGTGCATCGTATTTTTGGAATTCAATCTTATTAAATTGATCTGTTTGGTCTCGTACTCCCACTAGTCTTTCCTAATATGCATTGCTACTTTTAAGTACTTCTTTTACTTCACCACCCCCTGAAAACTTTGTCCAAGATTCGACGTCGAGAGCAACATGGTCCTTCGTAATTATTCGAGGTTCTCATATAGTAAATGTCATTCGATATTCTTGGCAATTTGAAGCTGCCGGTATGATATGCCAATATTAGCTATTAAAGAGCCTTGTGACTTTAGCTAGCCGCTGCTTAATCGTCAATATCATCATCGCTGTTCTCATCCGTGATGCCTTCATCTTCCTCGGGTTTCCCATCTTCATCCTCCTCGCTGGCCACTTCATCGTCATTTTGGCTGTATGCATAGCCACTATCCCTATCATCTTTGTCATCACTGCTGTCCGATGATTTGTTGTCCGAATACTCTTCTTGACGATCAAGGGTGCCCGCATCAACCATGATTTGCAACTTTAGACCCTCCCAATCCTCCTTGTTCTGGTAGAGCCAGATTGGAAGATTAGAGACCTTCTTTGCTATGTTCCCCTCAAAATTTGCTTGGATATCTGCAATCTTTTGATCAGCGTATGATTCACAGACCTTTTTAAAGGTTGGCATAGCCTTGTAGTTGATCTGGATTCTGCGGCGCTTCTCTTGCAACATATCCAGCTTGACATTTCCGTCTTTCCACTCAACGAGCTTGAGCTGGCGGTTCTCATTGATGTTGTTCTTTGCTGTATAGATTATGGTTTCTTTGAAACTCAAGCTCCAATTGTCGATGTTGCTGAGTCTATAGTATGCCGCCCAAGGACTGTAAAGGGCTGATTCGTGCGAACAGTCACTCACTGCAACTTTGGCAACCTTAGTGGCTTGCATGGCGTCGCACATGGTAATGAAAGCCTCATCACTCCAATCCCCTTCAATGATCGGGAAGATGCGATCGATTAGTGGATTGAACCAAAGATTCTTGAGTGGTTTCAGTGGTCCGATATAGCCTCCAATCTGCACAAGGGAAGCTACGTTGCATCGTTTGTTGCGATGTTGGTCCTTGAACCACTGTCTGGATTGTCGGCAAACACGCAATGCTATGGAATATGGCTCATTACTCCATAGCTCGAAGCTTTCTCCCACTTTCTTACATCTCACTGTAATGTTTCGTGGTTCTGCAACATCTGTATAGCTCCAGATGAGATCCAATATTTCGTTTGGAAGATGAATGCCCTGCTGTTTAGGGGCGTCGGAGATGTGACATGCTGCAGATTTATCGTTAGCCCGAGGCTTTTCATCAAGGTTGGTGATTGTTCTATTAATTCTAGCGGATGGGTTCATCTGTTCCATGATCGATGACATTGAATTTTCCATCGTCGCGTTTAGTATTGGATAGTTCAACGATAAATTTTCCTTCGAATTCAATAGTCGAGAGGATGCCGTGGAAACTTTTTCGTTGTAAAATATTATCAAAATAGTATTGAGAGATGAGATTTATAGATGGAAGTCTTGAAGGTATCCAAGATGAAATTTTTGGAAGGGAGATAATCTAGCCTTTATAGAAAACTACCAGTGATTCTGAGAAGTGTTTAAATTATCTATTCAACAGCGCGACAGCGCGAGCTGTTCACGCTATCGCGCTATTCGCGTGGACCACGAGGTGAAAATCGCCGTGTCTGGATATATCTTGATGTTATCCTTATTATATACAGTAGAAGCAAAGCTCTTTCTTTGTTCTTTCCTTCGTGTCGAAGGCTCCAAGGTCTCTTGTACTGCTACGCTTAGCTTTTGAATTCACTTGGTCACTTAGGATTCATGTAAGCTGACTTTCTTCTTGAGAGAAGAGAAGGAATAGTGATTTTGGTTGTGTGTTTAGGAGTGAAGATAGCAAAGATAGAGTAGTGTCATTGAACAGTTGATTATCATGACCAGAAGAAGTCTTAACTTTGTATTGTAGCGAGACTGATTTCAAATTTCATTTTTCACGTTTTTGATAGTCTCGCAATTCTGCTTTGACCTGCACTTTATACTTTTGTCTCTAAGTTTTTGGGGGAATCATGATTTAGTTGGCCGTCTGAATTCAAGCTGCTTCTCCTCGGCTCATACTTAGCAAACAGAGCATTTTGGCACATCCTATTCATGTAGTTTTACATATATAGCAGACGGTATATAATCACGAGTATTTCACTTCACGACAAGCAGTATATCAATCGTATTTCTAATATCTCTTGTTATTTGGTTTTGTGTATCTACTCTAAATGGTTTTCTTGTCGTCGCGTTCTACTCTCTCCTCTTCTTCCTTTTTGCAGTGATAGCCATGGTGCATTTGTCTCAAACCTATAATACAACTAGCTTAGCTTCAGCTGTATTTCGTATGGAAGATAAAATTGAAAGCGGTGTATGATACATTTCAAACATTCTAGGTCACCAAGAACAAAAGATTATTTAGATAGATCCTGACTTTGATAGACTATGGAATGCTAGTTGACGATGTCGGTAAGCCCTGCAGTTAAGAGACCATAATTTTTTGCAATGGGTGACGCAATAGATTTGAAAAAATCTTATATGAATTTGGTTTTACAGTCACTATCTTGCCTCTTCTTCATTATTAGTGTCATAGTCATCACTGTTCTCGCCTTCGATGCCCTCGTCTGGCTCTGGCTCCTCATCCTCGTCACTGTCTCCATCGCCATCTGCACCAATTTCATCCTCTCCAATCTCAGGATCAAGATATCCAACCTCTACCATCATCTTTAGCTCTAGATCTGCCTGAGCTGTCTTTTCGAACAACCAGGCCGGAATCCCTTCCACCATTGTCCTTCCTTCGCCATTACGCTTAGCCTCTTCATCAGCCACATCTTGAGCATCTTTCATGGAAATGAGTTGCTTCAACACTGGTCTGGCGTGATGCATTTGAATGCTCCTAGCCTTGCTTTGGTACATTTTTAGAGTAATTCTGCTGGCATCATATGGCACAAACTTTGGTCTATAATGCTCGTCGAAGCTTCGTTTCGTTGTGTACATCATGATATCTTTGCAGCTTGAACTCCAATTCTCGATGTTCTACATGGTGTAGAAGGTCCCCCATAAGCTCCTACGAGCATCTTCGGCATGTTTGCAGTCACTGATAGCAATCTTAGGCACTTTTATTACTTTCATTATGTCAAATAGTGTATAGAAAGCCTCTAATGACCACTCCTCTTCCAGTATGGGACACAGTGTATCGATTTCTGGATTGAAGTAAAAGTTATTTAGGGGCTCTAAAGGCCAGAAATAGCCCCCTCGGAGTGCCTGATGAGCCACGAGATACTGTGATCTGGCCCAATTTCTCGATCGACGGAAAATGTGTGAAGCCTTTGACAGTGGCATGTCACTGTGAAGTTCGACTTCGTTCATAATCATGTCAAATATCTCGTTTCGGATGGTTGAAAGATATGACGGCTTAGGTTTCTTTGCGTCAGACAGTGCCATCGCTTCGAATGCGACAATTTGCGGCTCTATATTAGGGGTTGATATTATTTTTTTGAATGTCGAAGAGTTTTGTTTCTATCGCAATTACGCTTGGGAAGATGTAATTTGTTGATTGTAGAGACGTCGCCGATGGTAATGTTATTAAATTAATATCGCTATTCGATGTTGTCAACGCAAAGTAGTCCTTTCAGAGAAGATTATGAATGGAGGAGAATGATGTAGTAAGTTTTCAGCGGAAAATGATACTGGTTTGAATAGAGATTATATAGCAGATCTGCCTGTCAATGCCACGCACAAGTGATGTGGCAAATCGCCGTAAGGGGGGCAGTTTGTCAAAATCTTACTTATATACGGTACAAACAAACTTCTTTCTTTGTTTTATCACCCGTCTCAAGGACTCTCAAATTTTCTATACGGCTGTCTTGACATCTTCAGTTGACTCACCCTGCTCAAAAAATGACTGTCGATTTAGCCCCCCCCCCCAAGCCTCTCCCCTCCTCCGCCCTTATCTCATCCCACAAGCGGAGGGAAAAGGTAGAAATAAGAGCTATTGATCTGGAATGTGCCTCAAGGGTGAAGGTATAGTTACGATCATGTATTTCCACTGATTAGTTCATCATTAGGTCGTTATGATTAAGATAACTTGATTTCGATGTTTTCGAAATCCTAATTTTGCCTGTTCTTTGAACTTTTATCCTTAAGTTCCTCAGGAATTGTAATCTAGTTGGCCCCTTGAATTTACACTTTTACTTCTCCACTCATACCGAGTAAAGCAAGAGAATTCATCTTGCTATACCCTGGTTAAGTACTTGTATATATGGTAGATAGTCTTAGTCTCTAGTATTTAACAATAGGTAGGCGATATGATTACCATACCTCTGGTATATCTTGGTGTTTGAGTTACTTTGTTAGTTCATCAATTGAAATATGAGCACAGATACCTTTGTCAGAAATAGACAGCAAGTTGCACATATATATTGTCTTATTAATCTATATGTGGTATCATCAGAAGAGAAATCTCTTCTGGTGGCGCTGAAGCACAGACCATATCACGTGTTTTCCAACAATATCTGTGACCCTTTCCGGGAAAACGGCGAACTAAGCTAGAATATATATACAATACAGCCATATTCTTATAACAACTGTAAGTGCGATGAAGAACCATGTATATTGTGGAATAATATGGTAATGAGAAAACTGGTCAATGAATTGAAATGCAAATCCATGGAGCTTGTCAATTAAACATCGCAATCGTTCTCTCGCTTAGCGAGATTATACTTGAGCATATATATTACTCCTGGAAGACTATCAAGTTTTACATATCTGCAGCATTTGTCGTCTCGCTTATATCTTTCGCCTATATAAATCCTGTTCGGTCCGCTGACCCATGAAGAGGTTGGCTCATAGCGGAACAAGTAAAACAGCACCTGGTTCAAATAAGCTTCATACCACTTTTCAAAGTTTTAATTCTGATTTGACAATTAAAAAGTCTCACAAGCATTGCGTCTTTTTCTCCATATCGCAATGATGGTTCTTTTAGCAGTATCAATCATGCCGTGGAGAAATTATAGCATTATCGAGCAGGTATATTATTATCGTAGGACTATCTTGAAATGAACTAGGCCTGGTATATATCCACACTTTCTTGAAACCAACCCGGCAGTCCCAATCATCTTGCCTAACTTGCCTATAAATCTGCTCTCAACAAAAGGATAGTCATATCGAATCAGAAAAATCATCTTCTTGATTGTCCAGTCACAGTCCTTAACTATATCTTGCTCTTGGTATTCCATCTTTCATAGTACGCAACCCGCTTGAACATTCTAGTTCCTTTGCATTCCAATTATAGGCGGTCCCAAAGTTAAACTAGTATATGAGACGATCGAATTCTCAACACTTAGATATGGATTGAAATCTTAGAACAAAATCTTTTCGGATGTGTGGAACCACCTCTTAAACCAATCGTCAACTATTTTGTGGCAATACCAACTGAACTCAATGGAACCCAGCCTTGCCAACTCCATATCTCATTCTCGCTACCAGTATCACTCGTCCTTCCATATATTACTATATGCCCCACTTGCACTGTAGGCTTTTTCCAAGATCCAACAATGTGATTTCTGAGTTTCTCAGGGACCGGTTTACCTTCTGCTAACGCTCGTGTAACTTCTTCGTCATACCGTCGTTCGTCCTCCTCAAGATCTTCAATATGTGCATCCAACGCCTCTTTCTCCTTATTACAGATCAAATCAACCCCAGCAATTGGCTCAAATTCAATTGTTAAATTCCTCGATTTGAGTCTATCATAGGACACAAAAGGCTCGTAATAGATGAGTATTTCATCGAAACGACGCCCCAGAGATTTTGATAATCCCGGGTCATAATGATCAGAACGAATGGCAACTTTATGCAACTTTGTGCCACATAGACGTTCATCTGCATTAATCATTTTGCTGAATGCACCATATCCATGTTGATTTGTCTGCGCAGCAACAATTCTGTCTCTATCCCAATTGACGTATATTCGCGGCTCGCTTGTAATGTTCATTCCATAATATGTTGGAATGTTGATTCCGAAATCCAATTGATAGAATTTGAGGCCGACGGTACGAGATTCTCGAGATACATGTAGAATTGATGGTATGGCACTAAGAGTTACCCAGTGAGTCACCTGAAAGGCGAACCGCTTTCGTTCCTCTTCAAAATGTCCAAGACGTCGGTACCAAATGTCAAGGTTGCGTGGTTGATTGGCAACGAGTTCCCAGATTTTGAATCGTATTTCAATGGGTAGTTTGAGGAACCCAATGCGATTGGGAGCGACGGTTTTAGGAATAGACGTGATTTTAATGGTTTGATCCATGGTGGATTGAATACTGATGAGTGTCTGATGTATAAGGCTAGCGGATCAAATGTGATTCCGAGTATTTGAATATAATACGACGTTTCAAGAAAACGATATATTCTAAGCCGATCTAGATATATGAAGCGCTCTGCTATAGAACTGCAGTTCTAACTATTGAGAAGCCTGATTGATGTAAAATCGAATGAGAGTCTTAGATGATGTCGATCCCCTGATGCACTGATGAGCTCTTAGACAGGTGCGACCGAACGAAGTACTATCCCTTCACTTTCTTTGGTCCTGTGTCGAGTATAATAGGTTTGAGGTATTGATCCTGTCGATTTGATAGTTCAGAGAAGAACGATGTGTTCTTAAGCAGAAACTTTTGAAAACAAGGTAGCAGTGCCAAGAGGTGATGTCAAGATATTGATAGTTGGGCTTACATACACACTTGACCAATCGGAGGTTCGGAGGACTGTAGAATCTAGAACTATTCATCACCGACCCCACATTCACAACCTCCACACTACCGAGACTACCTACTTGAGTATATCGTCATGAAATGTTATGAAGTATGTGAGTATTCAAACAGGAAGAGATCATGCAGCTTTCATTTAGAAATCGAGTCCGAAGTATTCCATAAGGTACTCAGAATCACTTCACTGCCTCCGGTATTGACATTGAATTTGCAATCATTGTGTATCAACAGTTATTGGTTTCCCCGCACTTGACAGTCAACAATGTTATCGAGGGTGATTTGATTTGCTGAGATAACTTACATGCAGCATAAAGTTATCATAATACACAAGATAGGATACGATCCACATCTCCTGGCAAAGTTCGAGATACACGAATATCCCTCATTTGAAGCATTCTCATCCAGCAAACGCAAATTACGCCTGCCACTTTACTTCCACAACACATGCCTCTACAACACCAAAAGCCAACAAGCCTTGATGCCGCTTTCGACCAAACACTGTCCAGACTTCAAGCTGGATTAACGTTCTCGGTGACCCTTCTTTCTGGTCTTGACTTCTTATGATATAGGACTCTCCGCGTCTCCCAAACTCCCTATTCTCTATCGATCCCAACAATTTCCATCCACGACCTTCCCTTCCTCAAACGAATCCAGCATTTATCATCTCATTCTCTCTGTTCAATTGAGTTTGGAAGCCGTCCCACCAACCATTCCATACTCACGGCAAATTCGAGTAAACCTCGTAGATCTTCAACACAAGATAAATAACCACAAGCACCCAAACCACACCCCAAAGAAACGCCTTAACAAAAAACATCCAAACCGTAAAGAAAAACACAAAAATCGGTGATACCCAAAGAAGCATCTTGCACAGGATATAAAGCATCAGCAATGTCATAAATGTGAATGTAAGGGGGCCCGTGAATTCAAAAAGCAAGGACATGATGGATGGGCGATGAGTTGATGGGCGAAATGAGCTTTCAAAGTGGTGTTGATTAGGAGGATTGGGGACACCAGTGATAAAATTACCCATTTTTGAAGTTCAATGTTTTGTTTTTGTCAGAAATAGACGGCAAGTTGCACATAAGATGTAGTATATTATTATAGTTAATCTATGTGTGGTAACACCAGAAGAGTTTTCTCTTCTGGTGATGCTAGAGCACAGACCACATCACGTGTTTTCCAACAGTTTTGCTGTTCCACAGAGATGCGTCTGCTTTATATGCAATACTACATTATTCATATGATGCCTCTCAAAATACTCCTTATTATCCATAAAGCAGATAAAATTGTAAATATTGAAGCATGCTGGTAATACAATGTGCGTAAACATTATAGCAAGATTTGTATTTTGTAAAAATGGTAAAAACTACTATTCATCACCGGTTAAACAGACTAAAATATTTAATATTTTCATGATGATATTTATTGAGTTGTCAATCTATCTGCTGCCTGTCCTCCCTCCCCCTCCCCCTCCTCTGATTGCTCCAATCCCCCAAACCCAAGGCGCACCGAAAAAAGTCTTCGCCTAGATCTCTCTTAATCCTCCTACCTAATCAAGTAATCCAAGCAAATATGCCAATTCAAGCCCCTGTCCCCCTTTAACAAACAACCCACTACCTCATCATCGAAGGACAATTCGGACATCCCTCAACCCCACAATGCCAGACCTCAAACGGATTCTTCGATTTCAAAATCCTACTAAGCGACTCCGGAACCGCATGCATCAACAAGCTCAACCTGGGAGGCGTCCACTGTTCCAAAACCTCCGTCGAGAGATGGTGAAAAACAGGTAATCTAGTCAACAATTGATGTGTAGGCGGATCCGCAAGACCGTTTTCGACATCATGGCGATCTTGTACCATTTTTGGGACTAGGTCTCTATATCTCGTGATAGATCTATGGAGACCTGTAATCACAACTCCGAGTGTGCATTTATCTGTTTTTCGGACGGTATTCCAATCCAGAGACGAGATGTTGTGAGGAAAGCCTCGAGATCCATCTTTGTATGGGTTTCCGTAGCCTGCTCCTGCGTATAGCGTGATGGATTTTAAGGAGTGAGGAGGACGCACGATACTGGTTAGCCATTGATCGAGATAAGCTGGTCCGTTGAAATTATCGGCTAGCTCACCCCATTGTGATTGGTCGAGTGCGATGCTCTGACACTGGGCTTTGTGCATCGCGGCTATGAGCATGATTGTGATATCTCCGAATAGGTCGCCAACGGGACAAATGACATCGCAGTGGGGATTGATGTAGAATCGGGGTGTGAGACTGATGGAAAAGAATCTGAAGTTGTGCTCGGCTATGAGGGCTTTCTTGTAGTATCTCTTGGCTTCTAATCTCGACTCTCGACAGACACTAAATATTGTGGGAATGGGAGTATCGGATCGGAATCTGACAAGCTGTTTAGATTCATCTTCTCCAGTGACTTGTTTGCTTAGATTATGACGTCTCTTCACAGCCACAGGTACATGGCGGCGTTCAAAAGAAGCAAATTTCCACACCAAGCACTGGATTTCAAGGGGTAGTTTAGGAAACTTCGTGAAGGATTCCGGACTGCTGCGTGAAGAGAACATGGTTTTGGTAAGTGGTGATTTGATGATGAGTATCGATGATATGTCGGATACTCAAAGTGGAAAATATGGCAGATTTCTTTGACTATGTAATTCGTAGGTATTGCTTTGGTTACTTGAATCGAGTTGTGTGTTGACGGAGGAGCAGGATTCCTAGGAGGATTGTAGAACTTATATGACCTAGCTCATCAGTTGTCCATACAGCCAAGACGCCGTATAGTCATTAACACGGCAGAGAAACTCTACCTCTGCTGTATTGGCATCATCAAAATCGTATAACTTCATCACACTTCATCCAAAGAAGGAATTTTCATCAGACTTGCCGTACACCGTATCACATTTGACAAAGTCAACCCTAGAGATCCAACCCAAACTTCTCAGATCCACTTCCACCATACCGTACTAAATCATTACTGAATCATCGCCACCGCCGTATCGCCGTACCTCTCTCAGTCTTTTGACGATAGTTCTGATTAAGTTTCCGAGTACTGTAACATCTGCTACAAATAACACACCAAAACATTACCTAAAACCCAAATCCAAAGCCTGCATTCCCATTCCCCGTACCTCCCATTCCAACACCCCCAATCCAATCCCCCGCATTCAACCAATCAACTTGTCCCCACATCTCTTCCATGCCTATCCCCTCGAGCGATTCTAATCCCGTATTGAGATCCAAACTTGCCGTAAACTCATCATCAAAAACCGTCTGTCCAGTATGCGCAGGCTGCGGTAGGAAATTAACACCTGCATTGTCCCATACTTGTGGTCCTTCAGCTCTTGTTCCATTTTCAATTCCTATGTTATTTGTAAATTCTCGAGTCTGAACTTGTGTTGGATCAATTGTGCTTTGAGCCATCCTGGAAGGGTCTTCTTGGCCATAGTTGCTTTTATCCTTCTCCCTTTCCATTTCTCTATCGAAATCTCCCCCATCGAGAACCCACTTCAAAACACGACCCACCACCCCCCTCACCCTTCTCAACAATGCATAATTCCCATCCGTATCTCTCACCCAGTCCAGAAACGCGCCAAAGAGTGTCAATTTTTGAATCGCTACACTTTTGGGAAACCTCGCCATTATTTTCTCTTGGGTTCCCATTTTCCTCGTCTCAGAGCCAGAAGCAGAGGTGAAATTTCCACTCATTCTTTTTAGCAACTCCACACAGATTACTCCTGCCGCTGGGATTCCATAGCTCGTAATAAACCAATCGAAACAGAATTCAAATCCAACCAACACATCCCTCTTCTCCCACATCATAATGACCTTTTCCAACATTTCCATTGCCGTATCCAGTAACCCCTGGATATAATTCCCTTCTAGGCGATTTGCTACTGCAAGTCTATATAACAAAAGAGTATTCTGTAGCGCTTCAAATGACATAATTAATTGTATAAATAGTAATCTCCCTGTCGATGTTGGATTAAACTGGAACTGCGGTGGTCGATTCAGAGATAAGGAAGCAGTACGAGAAAGAAGAGAATCTATGCGTTCACGACTAACTTCCACATCCACTCCTAAAGCTCCTTCTAATATCTCTTCTTTGACCATGTAGATCTGTAAACTAGCTCTATAGCAAGTACTACAATGCATTTCGCCTTTCCGATTCCATCCTTGCTCATCGCACGCAGCTATTGCTTGTTGCATTTGAGCACGGGGAAGAAAAAGTTCTGTTTCTGAGAGATCGGAAGGCATTTGAAGACGGCAATAGAGACGAGAAATACCAGGTGGTGTGCCGTTGAGAGCTGAGGAACATTTGTCCATGGTGTAAACTGAAGCGAATAATCGACGTTTGTATTCGGCGGCTGTGGTTAGGAGGTGAGGAGGGAGATGGGGGAGACGGTGGAGTCCAATAGCACACGCTGATGTTACCATGTTTCCATGTCGGTTGAGATTACTATAATCTTAATGTGTGAGCGTTATGTTAGCTCATCTTCTGAAACAGGCATGATCATGACAGAGTCTTCGGAATTGAAGAGAAAGGTTACATACTCTCATCCCCCACCACTGAACTCTCCAACACATAAATAGACACCCGAAATGCAACCACGATCTCATTCACCGTATCCGTACAATCACACATTTTCCCCATAACATCTGCACACTCGTTCATTCTCCAACTTGTCTGTCTTCTATTCCTCCCATTATTTTCCTCTTTTTGGAATAATGGATTTCCATCCACCAGACTCTGATATGCTCTTCCTATGAAGCAAAACAAGAGCCCCATAGATTCAAATCGAATGTTGGGCCCACTAAAAGTATTGAGCCACGCAATACCATCGTCCGGAGATGAAGGTAATGGTGTTTCTTCGTTCTTGAGCAATGTTTCGACAAAAGGTACGAATTTCTCTTTGCTACGAGGTTCAGCTAAGATTGGGCCAAATGTATCATAAATACTCGAAATTAAATATTTGACCATATATTCGGGCATGACTGAAAATTCGACAAGATCGTGATACCGCTCTAGAAGTTTATTACAGCTTGAAAGTGATGGTATGTTCCAAAGTGCTTTGGTAATCATTTCACAACGAATTGTGTAAGATGTCGGTCTATTTCTTCCTAGCTTTGAGAAGATTAGATTTCGGAAAGCAGAAATGAAATGATATATGGGACCTCACAAGCGGCGGGCCAAAAGGCCAAGAACTAGGGTTTTCCCTTCCACCCTCCCCAATATCCAACATTCCTCCTATTCCTCCTGCTAATGTCTCTTCTCTCTTCCCGCTCTCATCACTTTCTCCGCTCCTTCTTTGTGTTTCCAATTCTTTCCCCTCTCCATTCCCATCACCATTCCTAAAAACAGCCCCAAAACTCGTGGGCCCCCAGAACCGTCTACTCCTTTTGTAACTAGCCCCACTCCAATTATTATGCATTGTTGGGTTTTCACGCGTTGGATCCACAGAGTTTGGAAACGAATATGTATGAGATTGACGATTGGGGGTTGGAGATCTACATCCACGGGAAGAACGGTATACGTTGTTTGTGAGTTTCGTGGTTTGGGTTTCGACCTCGGTTGTGAGCATACTGGGAGAATTGTTTCGAGAAATGGTTGAGTTGGAGATGTTGTGAGAATGGTTTGGATTTGTCGAGGGAGCCTCTATGCTTTCCCCGCCACCATCTTCTCTCTCTACATCTCTCATGACAGCAGCATTGGCCAAGCTATCCAACCCACCTCTGCCTCTTCCTCCATTTCCATCAACCCATTCCTCCGCATTTTCACCTCCCCCTCTGACTCTCCCACTGATTTGCCTCCTTTTCACGCTTCCCCCATCTCTACTCTCCTTCCCACCCTCCTCATTTCCTTCTCTCTCCCCATCCACCCTCCTGCGACTCATAGGCGCAGGATGATACCAACACCTTCCCTCTAATCCCCTCTTCACACATCTCCCGCAAAATGGCTGTTCATGCCCACAAGCCAGTTTCCCAATCCTACACGGTTCACACGAAGGACGTTTGCCGTTTCTGCGTAGATTAGGTGTTGAAGACATAATCTTGTCTCCTATCGAGCGAAAAGTCGAGTTTGTTAAGGAGCTATATTCCGGAGTGTTATAAAATAGAAATTCTTTATTTCTCCGAGTTTTACTTCCAAGCAGGACCTAGAGTCGGGGGAGATCACGGGTCTCCGTGCTCTTTCACAATCGTGATTCCAGTAACCACGCGCGCAGATAGATCGTGTTTTCGCAAACCGGTAACTACACTGTGATGGCCAATTCCTTTGCTCATGTGACTCAATCCAATTCAATTTACAAAATAACCATACCGTCACATAGGGTCAGGTTGAGTTGATTGAGTATGAAACACCCAATAGTTAGAATAGTGATTAAAAATCAAAGTAAGCTACATTCTCGGATGTTGCCTGCGTACGTGCACGTGCCAACATCATCACCCTATTCCCGAAATGGATCTGACCCTTGCGAGGCGAGCCAGTCTACTGGGTTCATTGATACCAAGGGGTGGATGTCCAAGTAAATGTGCCAAGAAGAGCCAGTAATATGAAAAAGGAAGGCAATGATAGGAAGAAGATTGTAGAAGGAATGAATGTTGCAACTTGACCATAGTCAAGGGTCATCACATCACATCACATCACACTGATGCAAATACCACTTCATTTTCGTATAATAATTTTTATTGAGATTGATATGATCAAACTACTTATGACTGACTTCCCACTCACCCCTGCATGGGGAAGTAAAGTGAATAGAGAGGTATGTATGTTTCCTCAATCATCTTTTCGTTTTCAGTCGGTTCGCTGATCCGATATTTCGTTTAATGACTCCTCTCCTAGCATTCATCTGATCAGATCTGCTTGCCTTCGCTCGCCTGACCACTTGCGTTCTTCACCAAATAATTCATTTCTTGCTTGCACATTCGCAAAAATAAACTATCCACTTCATCTCTGATATCATACACTTCATCCCAATCACCCCCCTCAATTACAACTTCCCTCCACCACCGCCTTCCATCACTCGCCACAATAATGAATCAAAGTGCGCGAGGTAATCAAGCAACGAAATCAAGGTCATCCTACCAAAATAAAAGAGTAAATTGACCAATGATCGATCAAGGTTCATTGTCAGCACGCATGAAAGCAGTACTGGCAGCATGTGTAAATCAAAAAGTAAAACTCAATTAATGTCCCCCAATCCTCCATCCCATCTCACATTTTGCCCTAATTCTTGATGTCATGAACATTTTGAAGAATGCATAAAGCATGTGCTACATCGATTGATCCCATTCGAGTCTTCAAGGCAGTTCGAATACCAGATTCTCAAAAGTGGAAAACTCGAATAACAACTGTAAGTCGATGAATGAAATGCATAATATCAAATGGGATGGCAATGAGTTTTTGAAAAGTTTGGTATTGTACAACGTGCTCGTAAGTGTGTAAGGGAAAGATAATGTACAATTTGAAAGGCCATTTTCTTAAGAGTTGTCGCAACAAATCCCGATATTTTGCAGTGAAGTACGAGCTCCCAAGTTCGCAACCAGAATGGAGGTTCATTGAAGGTGAGATTACTCTTCTTCAGAATCTGAAGACTCATCACCACTTGATTCGTCTTGTGTATGTTGCTCGACGCTCTCGATGGGTTCTTGAGAAGCTGATCCTGGCCCTTTCTTGAAATCTTGAACCTTTTCTCTGAGCAATGCGATTTTTCGTTCTTGCTCAGTTTTTGTCATAGGCTTATTCTTCTTCTTTGGAACAGGTTTCACAATTGCACGAGGCTCTTCCTTTTTATCCTGATACTGCGCTTTAACATTGACGACAGTTTCTGGTGAATGGATGGCGACGCTATCATAAATTTTCCAGAGAAGATGTACTTGGAGTGATTCAATTTCCATTTCAATAGTACCATCTTCCTCGACCTAAATAACAAGGTTAGACAATTTAAAATTATCGAATGTAAAACTTTTTTACTTACCACCATCTCTGGATGTGCTTCTTTGACCAATTCCATTATTTCCGCAGTAATGTGATCAGGTAACTGGCCAATTCCTTGGGAAATCACTTCCTTCTCGAGAACTCCCAGGGATCTTTCTTTGCGAACTCCTCCAGATTTCTTCGGGGGTCCAGTAGTGCTCTTTTTCGTTGGGTTAACTTTCTTAGATGGTTTAGAGGGCTTTGATTTCTTGCTAGGTTTCTTGGCAATTGCCGCCGCCTTTTCTTTCTCGACAGTTTCTTGAATGAAAGTAAGAATTTTCCTCTGCAGGGCAATGGCATCTGGGGATTCCGGTTTTGATAGCATATCAATAAGCTTGGCTTGTTCGAAAAGAAGTCTGGCCGTAGCAGCACCTTGTAATGCTTCTTGAACGGGCTCTGGCTCATCTTCGCTCTCCTCTTCCTCCTCGCTCTCTTCATCCCTGTCGGGAGTCACAGCAACGGGTTGATGATCAGCGATCCATCGATCCTTCCTAGCTAACAGTCCATTGAATACCTCCTCAAACTGCTGACCCATGACACGGACGGGGTTGCCTTCTGGATTGAACTTGTAACAATTGTGAAAAATGAGTTTTACATCTTGTTCAAACTCCTTCGCTCTTGTGTAGGCGCCATTTTGAAGCTTTTCAGAGACAGTGGAGATATCCATGGGCGATTTAATGACAGTAAAGTAATTGGGAATTTGCAATGCGACGGGGTCAACAGGATCCATGAAAGCATTAGAAAATGCCAAGTATTTTGGCTTCTTCAGTTCATTCAGTGTGTCTTCACACCACTTGAGCTCGACAGAATATTTCTTGCTCTTAGGTCTTGCGGAAGAGTAAGGTAAATCCTTGTTCTTTGGTGGATGAATTTCACGCTTTGGCCTGCCGTCTTTTGTTGAATCCCGACGAATTAATGGTGTACTGGTGACTGGATCAAGAGCAAAAGTTGGGGCTGGAGCACTCATGGGTACAGCAGCGCCAGTAGATCCGCGAGATGGTCTTCTAGCAGTAGGAGTGCGAGCAGCAGTATCAAGAGAAGGCGTGGGTCGCTTAGGTTTCTTGACTTGGGCTTTGGCAACATGGGCTGGTGGCTCGGGTGGTAGACTCCCTAGCTTAGTGATAATCGATGTCTTCACATCATTGGCAGCGGCCGTGATGGGATTATCAAGACCATTGAAAGCAATGGCGTTTTCGTGAAGAAGCACGGCATCATCCTTAATGGCTTGGATCGAAGGGTATTCGCCACTCTTGATCTTCTTCTCCATGGTACTCAGATCAACCTCATTCTTGACTTTTTGTGCATAAGCATCTGCGAACCCAGGCCAAAGAATTGCGACTGGAGCTCTGAAATTCTTTCCAGCAGCAGTCTTGATAACATTTTTGATGATTTTAATGATCTCTTTGGTCTCATGTTGAGTGATTGAGCGCGACACATTGCCATTGGAGGACGAAACACCATTTGTAGTTACTCCATTCTGCGCAGGAGCTGGGGTTCCGACATGCGAAGGGATTCGAGATTCTTCACTTTCCTCGGTCTTGGTGCGTTTGGCAGATGGTTCTTCTTCGCCATCATCCTCTCGCTCACGAGCAACTTTTGTAACCTGTGGTTGTGCGGGCGCATCTGTCATATCAACATCACTTGTAGCAAGGTTGGCAGCCGCGAATTCTTGAGTGGAGTTGGCAGTTACTTGCTCCAGCTTTGGAGAAAGATCCATGTCAACAGAAGGCGGGGCATTGTTGGGAGATGATGGAGGTAGATCGGGTCGGGGCGCATCGAAGCTGAGGTTCATACCGTCAACACTTTCGGCTTTCGTCTCTTGAGCTGGTGCAGAAGTCTCTCGTTCCAAACTCAATAACTCTGCCTTGTTCTCTGAAGCTGGCAATGAGGGTTGTCGTGTGGTTTCCGGTACTTGAGTAAGTGGAGATACTTCATCCCGCATATCGGACACAGGAGCTTCGACAATAGGTGGAACTGCTGTAGGTGCGAAAGTATCGTTTGCAGCCTCGGGCACTGAATCAGCTGGTGTAGGTAGATCGGATACAGTGCGGTCTGGTTCTTCGGTTGCTTTTGGAGGTTCGTCGGAAACAGTTGTTGTATTCGAGTCTTGAAGTTGAGATACGTTTTGACTCTCGGGAGAATCTTGCGCATGCGATTCTACATTCAAGTCCCCATCTGACTTTAACGTAGTGGTGATTTCAGCAGATTCAGAATTGGTGACTTCGGGCGCGGGTGATTTTTTCAATTCAATATTAGAGGTTGTTTGTTGTTCTTCAGTTTTGGTATCATCTCGAGTAGAAGATCTATAATTTTTCATTGATAAATATAAGTGTACAAAAAGATGAGAAAGAAAAAAGGAAACTGAGTAACGAAATCATGGTAGAGAAGACTTACCCGTTGATGTCAAGATCCAAAGCCATCGTATCAGATGATGGAACGGGTATTGCCTTTTGCTCCAAAGATACATCTTCTGAATGCTGGGTGGTCATGACGGCCATCAACAAACAGAGATCCTCTATTCACAGAGGTATTGCTTGCGACAAAATTGATGAAAAGATAGCTCTGGGCTAGTAGTTGAAGTTAGAGAAATTGAAAGAAAAGCAATGCGACAAGATCGAATTTATCGGTTCTTTGAAATTCGTATGGTTTCCGATAGTCTTAATTTTTTGTTGTAAGATGGATGGATTTGTTGCGACAAGAGCGATTATCTAAGTTGGTTGAGGAGTACTGTTGAGTAAATCAGTTAGATTGCGCCCGAATGACCACGCGACTTGAATGTAGTGAATAAGAAGAAAGAGAAAAGTGTATTGACTTCAAAACTGAAGTGTAGCCAGCAACAAAATGATATCGAACAATATATGAAGCTATTGAGGTAAGGTGGCGGGACATGTGAATGCTCTTCCTGGACCTGCCTTTATTTTAATCCTCGGCGCAGCCTCGTCGATATGCGACAAAGAATTTGAGTTGCAGCCTTGCGATTTCAAAGGTAAGGAAGGTTCAAAGGTTCAATCAATATTTGGCCACTTGCACTCTTGGTTGATTTCCACTTTGTAAGCTTGACTACTACCCAAAACAAAACAATCGAATTTGTTGATTGGAGAAGTATGATCGCGAAATGGGAATTGTTTTGTTTTGTTGATACGTTGTAGGTAGAAAGCTGGAAGCTGGAAGCTGTAGCTGCGAGCTCTCTTTTTGTGCTATTGTTTTGATAGAAGACACGCGACTTTCATTCGGAATTCAGAATTCCCTTTTTCTTTTGCTCTTTGAACTTCGATTGAAAGTATGGTGAAAGCAGTGAATCGTCAATTGTGATATGAATTGATGATTGTGATGTAGAGATTGAAATTATATTGTAATCAATCCCCTTGTTCGGATTGGAATCCAATCCAATCGCAATGAGAGAGATTGAGAGTGGATGAGATGAAGCGCGACGCGATTTATCGTGAAAAGGTACAACTAGCGAAAGAGACCTCCCCCCAAAATCGAGATTGTAAACAAGACCAATCTAGCGTGAACTAGTGGGTGTATGTAACTTCAAATACAGGTTATTGATAATTGAAACCCTGACCTGATGTAATAGTACCGTATCGTATTGTGTGAAAGTTTTGATACGAATCTCTTCACTCTCCAAAATGGTGGTGTTGATGAATGAATGAATGAATGAATGGAACTATTAATAAGAGAAATGAATTCGTTTTCGTCGTTCCAAGTTGATCCGATGCGCGCAACCAACCACAAAGGATAAATGAAAATGGAATTCGATTACCCCCGGTCGTTCTCGGCAATAACGTTCTTCCTTTCCTTTCCTTCACTCAATTCACGCCACAAAAAGAAAGTAAAGGGGAAAAAGAGGAGGGAGGAGAGAGGGGTGAAGAGAGAAGAGAGAAGAGAGAAGAGAGAAGAGAGAAGAGAGAAAAGAGAAGAGATAATTATTAACCTTTTGCAATTGCTCTTATTCTTTTCTTTGGTGGAAAAGAATATCAAGAAGTATATCCTCAAAATATAAAGAGGCTGGAGAAACGATTAAAATAAGATAAAATAAAATAAATAAAATAAAACACTCAAATCACAATAATACAAGTGAAGAATGAATTATTTTTGGAGGTTAGTTGTTGGAGTGGATTGCGTTGCGTTCGTAGATATTGAATCGATAAGGAAAATCGTTATCGTCTTTCTTATTTCTTTCTTATTTTGATGATATAAGGATGGTCGCGATGAAGGTCATGTGTCGTGGTGAGGTGAGGTAAAGTAAGGCGAGGTGTATTTTGAGTGAGGTTTCTGGCTGTTGATCGGGGGTGGTCGGTGCTCTCCAGTACTTTGGACGAATGAGAAGGCTGTCGCAAAATCAACCTTTAAAAAATTTGGTTGCAAGACGAGAACTTTCGGGGGGACATACGATTAACATATTTAAACGATAGCAAGTGATGACCATGAAGCTAAACCTAATCCACTATTAGTAGACTTATTAACACCTTGTGCTTAATCTGCAGGCTGCCTCATACTAACCAATCACATCTGCTCATCAACTCCTCCAGCCCCACATGAAGTAAGGAAAGGGAAGGCTGGGCAAGGATTGTCAAGGGTAAATATGGATCAATACACAAGAAGGATATTTATTGGACCAATCATTGTAACATCAACAACAGAATTAAGCCACATTTCCATTCTCGGATCCACCTTATCTGGCCCGCATCGATACTCTGTTGCTCAAGATAGCCACTCCACGTGATCAAGATTTATTTTTTTCTATCTTGGGTAAAAAAAAGTTTCTTGAAGTTTTGGTTTGATAGCTTCAATGGTAGAGATTATACCTCAACTCATTCAGCACCACCACCATTTGAAACTATATTGTATTGATTTCGTATAATCTCAATTGGGTCATCACGTCCAATTCACAATCGACTTTTTCCATTAATTCCCTTTCCAAAGGTTGTTCATCAATTGTCCGCCAATCCCTCAATTCGAGATAATCTACCTAATTTTCGTCATATTCAAATTTCTACCCTCTTTCTTACATCGCACAACCAACAATCAAACAAAATGTCGACCAAGAGAAAGCTCCCGACCAAGCTTGGTCAACCAATGGTTAAGCAAGGTGTTAAAGCATTTGGAACTGGTCACTTGGATGAATCGAAAACTGTGGTATCGGGTGGAGGAGCTGCAAGCAAGGTGAAGACAAATGGAGCGAAGAAGAACGAAGTGGTTGAAATATCCAGCGACGAGGAAGAACAAAGTGACGATGATATGGAAGAAGTTGAGGAGGATGGAAGTGATATCGAAGAAGATGGCAATGTCAACGCAGATGTGACAATGGGAGATGAAGGAGCTGAAGCTGCCGAGGAAGATGGAGAGCCAACATTCGGAGATCTTGTTCGAGCAAACGCCTCGGAACCTATCGATGTTGCCGCCGCTTTCGCGGATTCTAAATCTCAAGCCCTTTCATACCCTCAAAATTCAATCCAGGCTCCTTCTGGCGCATCCCTCGGAACAGTTCTTACTCAAGCACTCAAGACAAACGATATCGCCTTATTAGAATCCTGCTTACATACTACGGATCTAAGTACGATTAGAGCTACAATTCAAAGACTCGATTCTCCTCTCGCCGCAATCTTATTACAAAAGTTGGCAGAAAGATTACATAGAAGACCTGGTAGAGCTGGTAGTCTTATGGTTTGGGTTCAATGGTCAATGATTACACATGGTGGTTACTTGGCAACTCAAAGAGGTCTCATCAAGAAGTTGTCCGAGGTAAACAGAGTTCTTGATGAGAGATCAAAAGCCTTACAACATCTTTTATCTTTGAAGGGCAAATTGGATATGTTGGACGCACAAATCGAATTACGAAGAGGCATGCAAAACCGATCAGGATTGGATAGCGAGGATAATGATGAGGGTGTCATCTACGTTGAGGGTCAAAGTGATGACGAGGAAGTGATCGTGAATGGGTTACCTCAAAGACTTGCCAAGAACGGAGATCTCGAAGATATTTCAGATTCTGAGATTGAAGAGGAGATGCTTAATGGTATGGTGGCGGAATCTGATGAAGAGGAAGAAGATAGTGAGGATGATTTAATAGATGATGAGGCTGAGGAAACTGATGCGGATTCTGGAGATGAGGACGAAGTTGATCACGATGACATTGACGAGCAAGGAGAAGATGATGAAAGTGATGATGCTGAACAAGGACCACCACGATCCAAGATGCAAAAATTAACAGGCAATCGTTTCCAAAATAGAAGATAATCAAGAGAGTTTTGACTGTTCAGTGCATCTTGGGCGTTCGCATGGTTTGGAGTTTTTTGCATGCTTCTTTTTTTTCTCTTTTCTTCTTTTTTTTCCTAGGTGTGGTGTAGGGGGATCTCAAAAAGAACACTTTTGTTTTGTAGGAGGATATTTTCCGTTTTTTCATTGTATTGTATCTAACGGCTATGGATACGAGCATATGATATCTTGATTATATATGCGTTTTTCTTCGTAGGCGAATAGATAAATATTTGGCTGAGCTTGAGCTTGGACACATAAAAGTATCAATAGGACTAAATATCAATCTGATGAACCTTATAGAAATACCTGGTATGTCTTTCCTTGTGAGCGAGCGAGCATATAGATATGGTTTTGTGAGATTTACTCGGATGAAATTTGGAATGCTGCTTGTTTTCTTTCTTATAGATAGACCTACCTAGGTATTTATAACTTTATATACGGAGTATAGGTATACTAGGAAATCCTCATCCGCTGGCGAAACCACATTTATTAGTTTCTTGTCGTGATTTCATCATGCCTCATCCATATCCCACATCAAATGGGTCCAGGTCTCAAAGTGTCAAAGTCTCAAAGTCTCCAAGTCTCGTATCAAATGCATGACACAAGTACCTACTAAATGATTTTGATAGATCACATGATCATTACTAAACTAAAGATCTAGAATTGACAGGATTGGATTGGCTTCGAGATGAAAATCGGAATTTGGAATTTGGAACACGATAGGTTTCAGTTGTGTTTGGGAGTGGATGGATGGATTGGATCCACTGATATGATATGACAGGACAGGACCTACTGGGTAGGGAGGGACTCGTAGGTAAATGTTGAGATTGGATTGAATTGGACTGGATTCGACTGGGTTGGACTGGATTGGATTGAATTGGGTTGGACTGGCTAGATTTGTTATTATTTTTGGTGTGTTTTTGCATGTTCTACAGTATTATCTTTGGGGGGGAGGGCTAAGGGCTGAAGGGTTTCAGGTACGCGCGGGAGGGACGGGATGTAAGGGATGGCGTCTAGAAGGGATGGGATGGGAAGGGCAAGGAAAGGATTTGTTGGTGATGATAATAGGAATGGTGCTCATCAAAGCGGAAAGAAAGTACAAAGTATATGGAAATTGTACGGTCAAGCAAAACGTACTTCTTAGTACTGTACTAGAAGCTTTCATTATCATTATCACCAGCCATCGGGGTTTTCGGATGAGTTCCAAGGTTCTATCTATCATCATAATCATAATCACTTCTCTTTCGTTTATGCATCCGAAGATTCAATTCCAGGTTTGTTGTAGCAAACTCGCATATGTATTACCTAGTAGGAATTCAACTGAGTAGGTACCAGGTAGGTATGTCCATACATATATATTATTTATGTTCATTTCGTTTCATTTCATCTCATATTCACAGGTATTTATTCATCGGCAAAGTACTCATCAAAATAACGAGATATTCAACAACTATGACTGAATCCATCCATTCATTATTTATCCATTTACCCAATCACTCATCCATGAATCGAGACCTTCCATCCCATCCATCTAATGATTATCCCACCATTTTATTTTTAACTTTTTAACTTTTCCTTCCCACCACAACTAAACAGGGGCACATCATTAGGATCCGCTTAACCGTTGCACCAAAAGAAAAAGCTTACGAGTCCTGGTTGCGTGTCGATGCAAGCTCATGGGCTATTGCTCAGTTTGACGGGCTATGCAGTGACAGTCTCATTCTCGATTACTCGTATGTCTCCCATACTTTGAAAGAGGTGGTAGGGCTACAGAATTAAACTGGACTGGGAAGTAAGTGCTAAGATCTTACATTATCTTATGATTATGATTATTTCATGACCCAGTCTCCGGTTCCCTCGAGCTATCTGATTCGTGTGATTCGTAGCTATGATTCGTAGCTATGATTCGTACTTGATGTTGCTTTGATTATCTTTTCTCCTTTCGACTTTCTTTATATTGGACTGCTTAATTTATTCTTTCTCTTTTCCTGTCGAAAGACTCGTATCTTTTGTCATAAGCAAGTTTTGTTCTTCGTATTTGTTGCTGCAATCTGTACTTTGCGATTATCATTTACTCATTCTTTTGGGGACTCTTTTTACGATTGATGTTTCTTCATTCTTTTATTTATATTTAACGAGAAGAGAGAGAGACGGAGGCTCCTAAAGTATATTTATTTATACACTTTGATCATTGAAGAATCAACAGAAAAGAGAAGGTGATAACACATCCGCTCTTGGCGTACGCAACGCCAGCATTCTTGGCAGCATCATAATCCTACCATTTTCAGGAACAAAGTTAACAAGGCTGAATTCTATCAGAAATACGAAAACTTTGTGTATTTACGAGTACTTGAGTTCGGGTTTCTTGTATTTTCTTTGGTTGCAATTGCGGTAGAAGGGAAAGGGAGGAGATTATTGAATTTATCCGGTTTTTTGGTAATTGGGCTTGCGACAATGCGCGCTTTTACGAGATTGGGTGCGTTGGTGTTTGCGATGGTTCTATCGTTAATGACCATCTTGGCTTTATTACCTCAATCGAGGTATACCGAACATTTGAGGAAAATTGAGATAGGAGGGACGAGTATTAATGATGTGACGGATAGTTTATGGGATTGGGCTAGTGGGGATGATGATGGAGGGGATGGGGAAGAAGGAGGTGTAAGATTGGTGGTTTTTGGTGATAGTTGGGTTGATGATACGATTGAAGAGAATGGGGATGGAAAGGGTAGAAGTTGGACGGAAGTTCTTTGTGAAGAGGTATGTTTTTATTTTCTCTTTCTTCTGACTGTTGATTCATGGGTTTGACCGATTGAGGTTTGACAATTGGCACATTTACTAATTGGTGGTTTTCAGCTCTCGTGTACTTCGAAAATCAATCTAGCAGTATCCCAACCCGCATCTTCATACCCATCATCACCACCCACTGGTGCTTTTTCATCCAACAAAGTCTACCTTTCTTCCATCGAAAACACCGCAGGTCAAAATAGTAATGAAACGAAAATAACCCCCGAATCTATGCTCCCCGATCTTGAAGCTCAAGTAAAATCCTTCATCGCTCTTCCTCTGCCAAAGAAGAAACTCAGGGAAACAATCTTCGTTGTCTCATTCGGCACATGGGATGTATGGCATTACGCATCCCTCGATTATACCAAAGCTCAAGAGGCCCAAAACAAAGCTGTTACAGAAATGTTCGCACAACTCGATAATTTATACGCTCATCATAGGGAAAATTTGGAAGCTACTCATGTCATCGAAAAACCACATAACGAATCGCATGTTGTGGCCAAACCACAATTTAGAATTGTCATCCAAAAACTTTTCGATCCTACAATGTTGCCTGGTTGGATAAGTCAAAGGCCTATTCCATTGAAACCTAGTTCTGTGGCGGAACACCAAAAGAATGCTATTTCACTGGTGAGAGATTGGGATAATAGTGTGGAAAACTCTATCAAGCCTTGGTTTGCTAGTACACCAGAAGTCACCACTACTTCCGAATGGGCTGAACCAGCACCAGCACCAGAAGAACAAGGATCTGGAGATGCAGTTCCAGAAACATTCGACCAGAACGATGGACAGCAATCGCAATCACAAGAAAAGCGAGAGTCGGAAGGCGATGTTGAGGCGGAAAATAAACCAGATATTCCTCCACCACAAAAAGATATCTATTACTATGATCTGAATAGATTCCTCACGGAAATTATTATAGAACATCAATTGGAAGATGAAGGATTATCTGATGCGAGTGGACTCGGTACAAAAGAAAGTCCATACATTTCCGTATATGATCCTTGTGTACGAGCAGGAGATGACGGGGCAAGCAAGAAAAGAGGACCTGGGGAGAAGCGAAAATCGGGGAAAATCGTTAAGGGAAATGAGAAGAGAGGAGAAATGGAAGATACGGAGGCATTACCGGATATTAATGGATTACTCGTCTGTGAACAACCGGATGAGTATCTTTTCTGGGATGATTTTAATATGGGAGGACAGGCAAAGGAGATGGTGGGGAAGGAAATTGCGAAGATGGTTAGAGAGGGGAAGACGTTGAGGAAGAGTTGGGGAGATGGGACTGTACCGGGTGTGTGAGTTAGTGGAGTTAGTAGGGGAAGAGGGGGAAGAGGGGGAGGATGGGGAAGTTATATTTACGAATAAAGCATTTTTGGAGTTTTGAAGTGGAAAGAAGCGTGCATTGCATAGCATGGCATGGAATGGAACGGAAAGGTGTTTGGGTTTGGGATTGCGATTGCGATTGTTATTGCAATGGATACTCTTTTTGCGGAGTGGGTCTTTATATTTGTATATACCTGTCTTTTTTTTGGTTTTTTTGGGTGTTGGGGGGTGGATGCGGAGGGAGAGGGTGGGGGATGGAGGCGGGGTTGGTTATATAGTTTTATAGGATTTATCTATACATACCCACGCGAATTCCTTTGGTGGATATAATGAATGCGGGGGACAGAGGGAGATGGAAATGATGTATATAGGTGTAGTTGGAAAATAGAAAGTAGAAAGTGGAATTTTACTTATAGTTATGTGTATATGTGTACTTGCTTGCTTGTTGATGGTGGTGGTGATGGTGGTGGTGATGAAGGTATGGAATGATGAGAATTTGTGGTGGAATTTGGGGCAGATGGGGTGAAGGGGGGGGGAAGCGAGGGGGG